>JAOPUA010000169.1:17700579-17717928 GCA_027122455.1 Trisopterus luscus | reverse complement strand
CATCACTTCCTCTTTCTCTCTCCTCTCTCATCACTTCCTCTTTCTCTCTCCTCTCTCATCACTTCCTCTTTCTCTCTAATCTCTCATCACTTCCTCTTTCTCTCTCTCCTCTCTCATCACTTCCTCTTTCCTTCTCTAATAGTTGAAAGAAAAAAAATATTTCCCTATGAAGACCTGATTGTTTTCCTAGGCCTATAGCCTAAAAGTCGATTTGACCTTATCAATTTAAGCTGGCGTGGGGCATGTATAATAGTTGACTCGAACGGCGTAGAGCTGTGTTTACTTTGACGATACAAATTAGGCGAGTATCAGTTAGTACAGTCAAACAGTTTAACTAGGTTACGAAAGGTCGTTAATGAAGGATTTGCATATTTTGAATGGCTCGTCTGGGTAACGTTAAGAAGCAACATTAACAGAAGGATTTGAAGCATTTAAAGACGCAACAATTGATGTGTACATATTTGCATAGTGTAAGAGAACCAGTGTAGGCTTTAAATAAATGCATAGCTAATCAACAATGTGTTTGCTTGCAGACATATTTTGTAAATGGACCCGAACTACTACAAGGCATTTGAGAGTAAAACAATTAAATATAATTGAAACACATAACATGTGCAAAAGGTTTCCTTTTATTCATGTTTTATATAATTATGTTTTTTGTATTATTTGTCTTCTTGGTTATCCGCTGTACAGCACTTTGGTCAGTTATGCTGTGTGTAAATGTGCTTAATAAATTAAATGCACTTACTAACTGTATTGAATGGTAAGAGGACCGAATGTAAAGAATTAATTTATCTTGTTCAAGGCATCATGGGTAATACTCAATTTTAAGCACTTCACGCAGCACCTCATTCCTCCTCCCTTGCTCACTTTCTAGCCACTGCTAGAAGGGAGTAATGTAATACCTTGGCAATGCTACATTTACACAAATGTATCTTCATAAATCATCTTCATCTTCAAATATACCTCTTTAAAAATGCTAATTCTGCTTAGCTACAAATGGATTCATAATGAGTAGTTCCCCAATTGATCAACAGCTAGCCAATCAGCAGGCTAGCCTGATTAGATTAATGGGATCTGATTTCCTGGTTTAATGGTTTTCCTGCTGTACTCTGAACAACATTTATTCCAACTTTTCAAAACACAAGGATTGAAAGGAACTTTACTTTGTCAGAAAATTGATATTTCTATCACCAAGTCAAAACAAAATAGAACCAGAAACCAGATCAGATTTAGTCACAGAGGCAAAATGACGGGTTCTCGTAGACACCGCTCGCCGCATTGTGTGCTGGTTTTCCGACAGAGCTCGTCAAAATCTGTGTACTGTTGTTTACCCAGACTCAGAAAACCTCCAAACACAATTTCCCAACAGTTTCATATGATTGGTTATATGTTTTGTATGTGCTCTTTGTTTTGCTTCCGTTAGGCCTACCTCAAATCACAACTGTTGCTCCCAATTTGTTTTTTTCTTGTTATTTAGAGTTGACGCTTCAAAAGTGTTTTCATTTCTGTGACTTCTGCTTTTAGCAGCCTGTCCATTAGACTATAGCTTTAGCTAAAGCCAGCTAAAACTATAGCTTTAGCTATTTCCAGCCGTATTACTGCCATTCGACTTAGGGTTGGACTAGCTCTGAGTGTACCACTATCAGCCCACTGGGACGGTAAGGGGAACAAGCCTGGCATGGCACTGGTTTGTGCTGTCCCAACAATCCAATGACCAACTAGCCACCACCGCTGGTCATAGTTTCCTGTTTTCCTACGCACACGTTCTAAACACCTGCTGCCCTCCCATGTCACTAAAAGGCTTCTCTGACTCAGAGTTGACGTGGTCTGAGCCGGGGGGAAAACCAGGAGGTGGATGCAGTCCGTGTTGTGTGGCTTTAACTAAGCATCGAAGAACTCACACATCCACGCCACTCAATGTCCACCCCAGGTCCTGAGTGTGTTTCCGTAGGCTACAGTAAAGGTATCAGAGGCGGGCGGAGGTCTTGTACATCATGACGTCACATCACAATGACCACCTCCGTTTGGGAAGTCTAGGAGATGAGGATTGTTATTGGTAGTAATGGTGTTTTGCTCATTGTTCAGTTATTCATTGTGAAATTATTTGTCATCACAGGAAGACATTGTTGTTGTTGAATCTGCCACAGCTTTTCCCAGGTGATAAACCTAGGTTGATGTATATTTACAATTATTGAGGATAATTACTACAGCTCTCTTTAGGCATCACAAAATGGCGGAGCACCCCCCAACATAAATCCCATAATGCATTGTGATGCGCAAGGCCCTATTGCAGATTGATTCATCTGGCAATGTCAGATGTTGAGGATGCACCAAATTGCAACACCTTTTCCTTTATTGTGTCATGTGTCACCATTAAAGTTGTCAGTCAGTCATCAGGAGTACCCAATAACCTCAATCATTGTAGTCATACATAATAGGGGGGAATATTTTATAAACAAAAAGCAAATGAAATTTCACATATAGACCTCTAATTATGGGCTACCATTATTGTCTATAACATAATGGCCCTATCATACTTTCCTAAAGTCTAATTTCTAACCAAATCTGTGATAAGAGTGCATGTGACTGAGAAAGTATAATTTTCAAAGTAATAGCCCATGCTTAAAAGAGAATATTAACCTCAGCACACCTTTCTTATTGTATTTCAGTAAGCACTTCGCTGCCCGTGCTGTCTCCAAATATCCTCGCTTATCTGTCTGAGGGAAACAATTGGGAAGGGGGCTATCCACAAGTTAGATCATCATATATGCTAGTTCAATGCACAGGATATTATTTCTGAATCAAATTAATAACCCAAAATGTTTCTACTTGGTGGCTGTTACAGTCTGTATTAACTCCAGTGCTCAAAACACAGATTCACGATTGTATTACAATTATGGGACACCATTATTTTCTATAACATAATGGCCCTAGCTATTTGTATCATAAGTCGTGGCAATCTGCTGCAAGCATCATCCAGGCTTACATGATTCGACCCAATTCAGAATATTCTTGGCGTATTGTTTTAAAATGGTCTCCATGAACAAATATTCAAAGTGACTAGGTCATCAGTCCTATATATATTTTATTTTATTTGTTTAAATCGCGTTTGGTTTCTTCACCAGCCATCTAAATGCACCACGTCATACTGTTAATGTACTGTTATTACCAGAACAGCCACAAGATGTCGCTGCTGCTCTGTTCGGGAAAGAAACATGTCTTCGTTTCCTTTCCTCTACATGCGGACTACAGCAACTTTATCCACGAACACGTGCATTACTTGCACGTTGTTTTGTGAATGTGCCCCTTTAATTGCGTTTATTTGCATTACGTGAAGTTATAAGTGAGCTCTTTATTAAACGTGATCATTTCATCCAACTGCAAATGCAGAAATAGTAGCGTAGATTAATAATCGTCCTTACCTGTTCAGCCTCAGTAAAACCTGGCCCAGCAAGAGAGGCCGTTAGATCACCGACTAGAAAACAACGAAGAAAGAAAAGACCAAGCCTTATATTTCCAAGTGAAACTGTTTTCTATTTTACCAGGTAAGAGTTGAACTTAATTCGGCAGACCACTAGAGGGATCCGATCCACATGAACAACGCCTAACCGGTTGTTAAATGATGACCCTGTATCAAATTCCCGTATTATGAATCACATGTCATTTTTTACAACCATCCACAGCCTTGAACATAAAAAGTACCATCTAGACCTACATCCCTGTGGTTTTTAGGAAGGCTTATGGTAAAGAGATGGCTCCGTTTTAAAGTTCCAATCGTCCTAATCGATTGATTGGAATCTGATCGGTGCTCGATGGTGTTGGGCCTACCATGTCATTACCATTTGTTTGGGCGGCTGCACCGCATAATCTGGGGTGTGGCCGAAGAACCGCAAGTGACTGATGTGTGGGAAGGGAGAGGCTTTGGTATACATGAGACACCGCAGAAACCGTCGCTGGCCAAATGTGTCCAACCTCCCTGGCCGACCAGGTGCGCGTCACAGGAGAACGTGAGTTAGACTGTTAGGGCCCCATACCAGCCAGTGCGGGGTTTCTGCATTTCCCTACTTGTAATGATATTAAGCCTCATATGCACGGTTTTCACAACAATTTGAGAGCTCCAAAGCTATTAAATAAAACATTGGAGGACGCAATGCATTTATTTGACTTCAAACAGCTGGTGGCCTCTAGAGATTGGGTTACATTGTATTTTGCCCTCAGGCTCCCATGCCCAGATGAAGGCCTACAGGTGCAAGCCTATCCTGGCCATGGTTGTAATGCTGATTTACTCTCGATGTTCACAGTGGATATCGTATCAGCTTTCAGGGCCACAGAGGGACTGACGGACAGACTTCTTCTTCCGAACAACAGGTAACCTTGAATGGATCCCTACTCAATGCAATGAAGTTGCTCATTGTTCAATAAATTTCACTCTTTAATGTGGTTTTTAAATAACATTTTTGTCTCATTGCTCCCTAATTTGTATGCTTATACAAGCTGGTTAGTTAACCGCATGATTTGGGATAATTTATAGATTTCATGGTGGACAGAGTTTGTTAATGTCTTCCTATAACAGCCACAATTTGCCCTTTATCTGTTTAGTAGCAGTTTTCCACCAACACACTATATCATTCATTTTAATTGATTTAATTTAAAGTCCATTACGAATGGGTTTCATCAACAGTCCTTTAAAGAGGTCTGTGCTGAAAGGCCAAGACACAGACACTAAGCTTTTTTTTTTTCCTTTTCGGATTTAATCAAGCACCTGTTTGTCTATGAAAAGCTGTAAGAAGGGTCCTTTGATATAGGGGTCTGAGTGTGTGTGTGTGTGTGTGTGTGTGTGTGTGTGTGTGTGTGTGTGTGTGTGTGTCCATGCACACACGAGTGTATGTGTGTTTGTAAACATGAAGTTGTGCATGTGTGTGTGAGTGTGTGCACAAGTGCGTGAGTATGTGTTTGTGCGAGTGTGTGTGCGGGTGTGTGTGTGTTCACTTGTGTGTGTGGGTATGTGCACGTGTGTGTGTGCATGCCATATGAATGTAATGTTCTAGCACAAGATCTGTCATTATCACTTAAAGGCATCTTATAATCCATGCTACAGGGTGATTATTAGTCATGGCAAATGTGCGCCTTTTTATACACTTACAGCCACTCTTCCTCTGGTTTCCATATATGATCATACTTGCCTTCAAAGTAAGAGCGTTACCTGCAGTAGAAAACTATTATGAAACAAACTACATGTTAGAATCTCTTTTCCAAATAATCTCTTTTCCAAAGAGCCATAAATAAAGACAAACCACTTGCTTACAATATCAATATTGAAGAATATGACATGCTGCATATTTGATAGCCTACAAATCCTTTCTAAATAAATCTGTCCTATTTGCATTTTATCTCTCTTGTCCCTAATACATTCTTTAGCTTGAAGCCATAATAATGCCCCCTGTTAAAAAAAGGCACCCCACAAATTGATATTCCCCTCAGGGCGTAATTTAAAACCTAATGAGGGTTCATTTGAATATCTGTTCTTGAAAAGTTCGTTGAGTTTGTGTGTGCGTGTGTGTGTTCACCCATACAAAGCTATACATTTGTCACGTAACAAGCGTCTCACATAATTGATTCCACCGCTGTGTGCTGAGCATTCTGCTGAGGGTGTACTTAACACCAGCGCCGTCGCGGCAGAGATCTGTGCTGTGCGCCGTCTCTTGCAGTCTCTCGGTGGCGAGCGGCCACAGAGTTTGCGCGTAACGACTCCAGCATGCCTAATGCGGACCTGCAGGTGTGGGCTCTGCTCTGGTGAATGCCAATGATCCTCCCATTTCTATCTGCATGCATTAAGCCAGGCGCAAAAAAACCCAGATCAATAACAATAACAACCGCCATAGGGAGCGCACCGACCATATGTATATTCTTTTAAAGATTTGAGCGTATGTATAGCTATATCAAACAGAGAGATATGATAAAATATGTTGTCTGAATACAAAAGACCTGTCTGAATAGCCTTCATGTAGTTGTAGTGGGAGCGTTTTGAATCGGTGTAGTGTAGATGTTGAAGTTCACAGGGCGAGGCGTTCTCATGATGAGATAGGATTATGAAAATGTCCATGGGGTCCCGGCCCCGAGCCGCACGTTGGCACCGTCCACCGTGGACTAACACACACATCAAACGCACCCGCATCTGAATAACATGGATTTGTTGTACGCTACAAAAAAGTTCATTTGTGTCACATCTATATTTAATACTATTCATATTCACAGTTCCTCTGTGTTTTTGTGACCTTTAGTTCATCATGGCCTCAGGTCTTAAATTGGACATACTGCATAGTATTCATCCTGAGGAAAGCCTTCAAATGTGATTTAAACCTTAAAAATGACTTGGCGAATAGTTTTTCTCCTAAAGATGATCTATTAATGATAAGGATTAATATTGTAACGCTCTGTTGTAGTCCAGGTCTTGGGGTGTGAAACAAAAGCACAAACAGAAGCTATCTGAATGATTGATGACCGTTTTATTCATGATACCTGTGTGTTTTCCCAGACAACTCTTTCGGGTCAAAGCTCTAAAGGTCCCGAGTTTCTTGTAGCTCCAAATTTCAGAAAATGTTTAGGTCACTGATACTTCAGAAGCTGCCACGGAGCCGACTGTGGCACGTTGTGCTTCGGGCCGTAGGACTTTGAAGAGTAACTAACTGACACTTCAAAAGACCTCTCCATTCTCTGCACGCCAAAGGGCTCAGGGTGACTTCTCCTCACCGTCTGCGTGTGTTCGCTGTCGGGGCTTTCGGCCGCCGTTGTTTTGTCTCTTGAATCACAGTACATCGTCTAACGTCTGCAGTCCAAACACAGGTATCAACCGAATCGCCAAAAAACATTCAAAGTTGCCTCTCGAAAAACAAGAAATACATCTACTATGTCTCCAAATATGACGTGTTGAAGCGGGGATGTCCGTAAAAACATAACGCTGTTAGGCTTTACACCGGACGTGTAGACCAGCCCAAGCAGAATTGTAATGATTCCCTGACTGTTGATATTAAATTATGTTCTTTGTCTCAATTACTTTGTAGACAAGACATTTTCATGTTTTATGTACATGTTTTGGCTTTGATTTGAGCATCTCATTAAACCCTTTCTACGACATAATATGAAATATGTAGTGTTTCCATTGTGGAAAACACTATCATTGCACACCCCTCTTAATAGACACCTTCACAGGTTAAAAATAGTAGAGCATAGAATATACATTTGAGCTTTTTGCTTAAAAAAATAAGCAGGGTTTTTAAACCCATATTGGGTATTGCAGCCTCTAGCATGTATGGTAAATCTTTGTAGCCATTCCAGACACTTTTGTTGTGATGTATGAGATCTCATCAAAGCTATAACAGGGCGTGACACTCTTCAAGTCTTTTACGCAGAGCTACTCGTAGGAGGTAGAGACTCAAACTGGGGGAACCATACTCAACGCACATATAAATCATCAAGTATTTTTGCACAAATCCGGGAAAAACATAATCTTGTATTTTCCACGTGCTTTCATGGCATACTCGGGTGATTTACATATTTTGGAAACTCATTAAAAAAATAACAACACGACTAAAAGGCTAATGGCTTGTGTTCCTACTGTAATCAGTATAAGCCTATATATAAATATATATATATATATATATAGAGAGAGAGAGAGCGAGAGAGAGAGAGAGAGAGGCTATGAGGGCATGCTGCATTGTAAGAGCCCTGTCATCAACAGTTTCTATGGCAATCCAAGGCGAGCTTTCTCTCGCCACCTGCGCCCACTAGCCTCCGTCTGTGTTTTAATATTGCTGTGAAAATCTACATATTTTGACCTTGAAGAAGAAGAAGAAGGAGGGAAGGAAAAGTGAATAGTGGTATAATATATGCCCGCACTTGGAGTAGCATGCAGATTTGACGGCTGATTCGCAGTACGGTGGCTGCTCGTGTTTCCAGATTAGATCCCACCAACAAAAGTCTCCTGAGGGCAACTGCACAGGACACGCATGGTGTGTGTGAGCCACCTTTAATCTGTGTTTACTCCACGCAGGTGTGGAGTCGGCGTCATAATGCTAAAGAAGGGGTCGAGATGGGGGGGGGTTGAATCAAAATACTTCAAATGCCAAAACAAAAAAGGTTTATCGTAATCCTCCTTACAGTCCCCTTTCGAACCCGACTGAAGCCACGGTTGGACCACGTTGGGTTCAGTGGATTCACCGCCGAGCTCTTCTAATTCACAGCAGAGATTCAGGGCACTGAAAGCCCTTTCCCGCAGATAATAACGTAGCAATTGTCCAGGGATCCCCATATACCTCTGCAGGCCCGAGGCCCAGCATGTGTTGACCGTGGTTCTGTTTCCAAACCGCCGTCATCATAGAACTTCACAAATGCTGTGCTGCCAAATGCCGTTACTCCTCTAGTCCCATTTTCTCCGGCGTGACATAATTGCAGTGTGATAATGGTCCAATTATGAGCCATCACGTGGAGTACATGAATAGTTATGAATAGTTTGGTTTTGTTTTTTTCCCAGCTGTGGATTTGCTCTGTGACTAGCTTAAGGGGGTTGAAGTATTTTTAACTTGTTGTTCACAATTGAGTTACTGAGCTTGTCCAAAATGTTGAGACGAACGGCTGTACAGAAACCAGAGTCCGATGCACTCCACTGTTAACCGTCCGTCGCTCAAGCGTGACAACAACACAAGCGGCGCCCCGCCCTGTTGGTTTATCCCTCTTGGTCAGCGAGGAACAAATCGGTGACTCGACCGGAAACACCAGGGATTACCCTTCATATTCACACATCTATTGATGCCGTTTCCTCATAGCAAACCTTCATCAGGAATCACTGACACATCACAGCGCAGGATCACAATGTTGGTAATAGTGAAAGCCAATGAGTGGTTATCACAGCTATGTTCTGCAGGGGAAAACGAAGCAGTTGTTGCAAGGGAATTATCCTGTTCCTCGATGGCTGGGAGAAGGAATACGTGCAGGGCTTTTAGCTGGCAGAGCAGCGAGTGTTGGCTTGAATGCTTTGGGAATAAACTGGCAAGTCACTCATGCGTGTGCACATGCTCACATGCACAAATGAATGCGCATGTTTGGTACAGCCCTTGTGGAAGCATGCAGGCTTGCTTTGATTGGTGTCTGAAACAGAAACTGTTGAAACTGTACCGTTTGTCCCCGGTACAGAACATCTTTCATGGATCTGTGGAGCGGGGTCTTCATTGTGGCGCATTGCCATAGTGATTTGTTGCTGTTGTCTCGGGTTTCTTGCTTTTCTTCAAAGCGTGTTTTGTGTGCGTGATTCCTGTACAGCGGGCTAACAAGCGTGCATGTCATTCTCTCTAAATCATGGTCAAGTCTTCTTTTTTAATTGCACTTTTTGTGGCACACTTCAAGTCTGTCCTTGCCTGAGTGCACCTACAAGATAAATAAAGAACACAGAGGCCAGCGCTAAGCTTTTAAATATATTCTTGTTCGGTTCCATGCAGACATAAATGTAAAAATGCATGGTAGAATAATCCTCCAAGCAGTTTCTATATAATGGCATGGTTTACTCTGCAAACCACAGCCGCTTGTTACTCTGTCTGGCTTTATGTAACATTTCTCTTCAAAAGTGCTGATGAGTTGTTTAATTGTGTGAATAAAATATGGGGGTTTTATGGGCGGAAATATATATTTTTCTATAGAACTTACAATAACCTGAACGTGATCTTTGTGAGCTTAAATGTATCTTTTTGTAAGGAAGTACAAAAATAGATTGGAGGTTTTATGCAAAGATCAAGACCCGACTCAGTATGTCATTTTATATACCTGTGTATATAACATATTATCCATGCTTAGATGATGTATATAAAGTGAAAATCAAATCACTATCAAATTGTCTTTTGTTGATATCTTCAGAAAATATGAACTCTTTCCTCAAATCTGGCCAGGTCCTTAACTAAGACTATATATTCCCCTTGATACTGTAGCGCATTAGTTATGCTGGCACACATCTGTCCATACAGTCGACGCTGCCAAAAAATCCATCCTCCCTCCACAGCAGCCAATCCAAGGCCTTCCTCCTCAGCTAATGCCAAGAGATAACATGGCCCTGCGGCCTGGACGCCTGATCCTCATGAACCACCAGGACAGGCTCCATACGCCGGCCGCCCCCCCCCCTCGCCCGCTAGGAGTACACGTGGATTCCCCTACACTCCTCCTCCGAGGTGCGCGGGCAGCATGCCAGGGCTCTCCGCATGTCCTTAAACAAAGTTAAATGAAAAAGCCGTTGCCATGGTTTCCATCACTCGTCCATCGTGGGGGGGGGGGGTGGGGGGGAGGTTGTGAGAATATCAGCGCTTGTTACACATCCTTGCACCCTTTGAGGGACTGGCACGCGACCTCTCAGCAGGCCGCCCGCCCGCCCGGCAGGCAGGCATGCTCCGATCCAGGCAGTTTGTGGGCTGAGCTAAGTTTAGCGGCCCTGCAGAGAGCAGCGTGGCATGAGAGCGTTTTTCTGGGTGAGGCCGAGGGAGAATGCGTTGTGCTGTACACTGGGCTGTTGCATGCGTGCTCCCCTCAGTTTATTATTAGTCCAGGCACGGGACTCCAGCATGTGCACACACACACACACACACACACATGTGCTCATGACGCACGTGCACACACACACGCATACACATCCATGCACAGACACACACACCGCACGCACACACGCACAAGCACACACACACACACACAAAACACTCACACCATATCTAGTCAGCTGGCCTGTCTAGGGCTCAGTTGAGGACTCCTGGTTTATTTGTGAGTGGGTGGGCTATTTCTGGAAAGCCAAGTGGAAATTGTGATGTTGTTAAGACTGTTTTAATAAAATAGCTAAATAAATAAGTAACATTTGGCAGTTGGGCTGTTAAATTGACTCTGTATAACAACTGAATGGAGAGACGGGTGGCAGACAGAGATAGAAGCGTAGGATAGGATCACCTCATTCTTGTGCCTATTTACAAACCAGCACTGAGGTGATGATCCTTAAATAGAGAGCTGTTAGGAGGAAGTGTTTGGAGCATTACAAAAAAATTGGTTTTTTCCATTGCCTGTTGTGCCGGGGTGTTCATTCGTCAAAGTTATAGAGCAAATAAAGAGCCCAACGCACCTTGAGCTCCAGGGAGCGGGCCAGTAAAACCGGTGTGCCGGCACTATTCCACTGGCGCCTGCCTTCCCTAGTTTGCACACATTATAAACGTCATTTTCCCAGTGATGGAATTACGACGACGCGTCCCCTCAAACGTTTGATGGCTTCCCGCCGTTTGCTGAAAGCCACGATGACACGCTGTCAGTAAGGCGATGCCCTCCAAATGACAGAGAGACCCCTCTCCGCTTCAGCACGCTGGGCGTCAGGTCTTGTGGGAGGAAGGCGTCTCTCTGGTTCAGCATTCACGTTATTTGCGAATGTAACACCCAAGCCATTACTACTTTCATTCCTCATCTTATTAAGGAACGATGAACATTTAATTATTGGCGAGTAAGTAGCAGAAATGTCCTAATTCACGTAATCCTGTTAAAGCAAACAATACCATGTGCACTAATTCATTTCTGAAAGGCCCACAGTTGTGTTTGAAATGAGTTCCCCTGACATTTAGTGCCGTGGTTAATCACATTTGGTCAAGTGAAGCCTCCGTGAAAATTGCGATTATGCCCTCAATTGATTCGCTAACTGTTTTCTGAAACGGCACGATGCGGCGATGTCACACACACAGCATATGTACTTGAAAGCCTCTCATAGGCTGCCCTGCTGCGCACGCTCCCGGCCCTCCCCCAGAGAGCGTGCGTGCCCGTGCGTGCGTGCGCTCCTGTGTGTGTGCGTGCGTGCGTGCGTGCGTGCGCGCGCGTGTATGTATTTGAAATGCAAGGTCACATTTTGCGCACTGATTAGCTATTTCACCCGAGCTCCAGCCTGTCATTAGCAGCGGGGCAGACTGGCGAGCTCATGTCGCAGAGCGAGCGGCGCTCCGGCCGCCGTGTGTTCTCGGCACTCGGCGGCCCGCTGTACACCTGCTGTTTAACTCAAGCCCTCAAATTACCAGCGCTGGAACCACCAGCGACCTCAGCCCCCCCGCCCCCCCGCCCCCCCAGACAGAAAAACACAGCGAAAAGCAGGTGTCATCATCAAGGATCCGCTGCTTGAGGGCAACGGCTCGGAACCAACCCAACGCACGCACGCGCTGTTATGCAGCCTCGACGACCAAGCCTTGTTTATCGGTGGCTTTCACAACACAAGCGTCAGGACGGGTACAGCGTGTAGATCTGCTGAAGGCAGTAGTAGCTTTAGTGGGCTCGGAGCCGGCCAGCTCGCCCAAGTGTTTCTTCAGGGGGGTGAGAGTGGCACCTGAAGTGAGCAGGGGGAACATAATCGCTGCGTTGCTACGGCAACGTAGAACACGACACCTGCGGTGGGAGTGGGTTGGGCTGCTGAGGTTCCCCGGGTAGGCAGCGCCCGAAACACCAGAGCGGTCCAGAGTGGCTACCTGTGCAGTTACTTTTAGCCCTTTGGATGGGGAGAGCTCAGAGGAACAATAGTGAGCGTGGTTGAGGTGTAGAATAGGGGGCTTTCCAGAAAAACAAGTGCCATCGCTCCAGGCATGAAATAGGCTGTGAAATACCGTCACAGCCAAGCACAAGGCTCGCGTCTGTGTGTCTGCTCACATCCAAATGGGTTTTCACACGTTTGTATCATCTGAACTATGCTGCAATGCACTTTCAGACGCACACTTAACATATTTTAACATACAATTAATTTAGTATATTGAGGGATCCGTGTAAAAAAAATGCTTAAATCCTCTGTACATGTATAGTTAGTTAGTAGCAAATACAACATGTTACTCTCTCTCTAGTTTCTTGCAGGAGAGAATTGAGGAAATACGTTTCCTGGTAAAGATGTCTTTCGAAATCACAGTAATCATCGCCTCAATTTTAAGAGGATCCCATCGCTGATATCAGCCCACGATGTTAAGCTCTGGAGCCAAGTGATTTGCCTGGGTGACAAGTTGTAGCCCTGCCCTCGCCCAGGGCTGCCTGCAGCCTGCAGCCAGCAGGAGGATCAGCCGGCTTATGAACGCTCCACACTGCAGCTGTCTCACGGTCCAGAGGCTTTAAACACTGCTCCGAGGATATGGGGGAACCCGTCCTCCAAACATGCTTCATAATGCTACCGCAACACAAGCCCTGTTTCTAATGCTCCGGCACTCTAAGCCTGGTTTATAATACTACATCAATCCAAGCCCCGTTTGTAGTAGGCTAAGCCTGGTTTATAATAGTACAACATAGAAGCTGTGTTTGCACTTACCTAAGCCTGGTTTATAAAACTACAGCATACAAGCCTTGTTTGTCCTCACCTAAGCCTGGTTTATAATACTACATCAAGACAAGCCTTGTTTGTAGTAAGCTAAGCCTGGTTTATAATGCTACAGCATACACGCCTTGTTTGTAGTCACCTAAGCCTGGGTTTTAATACTACATCAAGCCAAGCCTTGTTTGTAGGAAGCTAAGCCTGGTTTATAATACTACAGCATACACGCCTTGTTTGTAGTCACCTAAGCCTGGGTTATAATACTACATCAAGCCAAGCCTTGTTAATATCAATCTCTCCCAGTTGTATAATACTACAGCATACAACCTTGTTTATAAAGCAATCTTAAGCTGGTTTATAATACTAAATAAATCAAGGCCTGGTTTATAATACTCCATCTTCCACACCTTATTTATACAAACTTAATCCTGGTTTATAATACTAAATCAATCTATGGCAAGTTTTAATTCTAAATCCTCAAGGCCTTTTCTGTATAAAGCTCTACCTGGTTAGCTACATTAATACAAGCCTTGTCTGTAACAATCTAAGCCTGGTTTAAAAGAGGACAACCTCCAAGCCTTGTTTGTATCACTACATCAATCTAAGCAATGTTTGTGTAAACCTAAGCCATCCATCTAAGCCTGCTTTATAACATCCTACATCCTACAAGCGTTGCCTATAGCATCCCTCACAGCCTGCTAGATAATATTAGGTGGTTCAGTGTAGAAAAGGGGGTGCTGGTAGAGGGTGGGGGTGGGGGGTAAAGGCGTGGTGCCAGTGCTGGCTCTCCTGCTATATCCTGGCTGAAGGCACTGCATACGTCAGGGGTTAGGTCCATGCCATTCCAAGGCATGGAAATAGCCAGCAACTGCTGCTTCTACGCTTTTACTCACAGCACTGCTTACATCGCTCACACACACACACATCAGTCTCTGGTGATTCATGCTACAGTGGCATGATTGTCAATTTAATCTTGTGTGTGTTTCTCATTGTTTGCAATGGAAAGTCAACATTGATTACACTGAAAGGTGCTGGTGAAATGCCATAATGCAACATGCAATAATGCATTTCCTATTTTTGTATGTGTAAGTATGTGTGTATAAAGATAAATTCACAGATCATTGGTATGGACCAGACAAGACCTGAGTGGTTAGGCACATTTGCAAAATACAAACATTTGAAGTGAAAATTGAAGACTGTTGTGTTATATTCTAACCCACTGGTGTGTTAGAATATAAATGTAGAAATGTACAGATTAAATATTGAGGTCATTGTGGGTTGTGTTATTGTGGGGAAACATGTCCGGGTTCATGACTCAACCTTCATCTTCAGCTGCAGGGGGTCTCCTACCCCCCCCCCCCCCCCAACCAGTCGCTATGGCAGCATGACCCTGTAGGGTAACCCCTTTTTCCCATACACGGCAAAATGTAAACTCTAGGCTATCAGTATCTAGAGTGCAATCGGTTGTTGTTGAACCAAATATCCATCGATTTATCATTTACAAAATGTGAGTATAAACGCTGGAAAACGAAAAAACAAACAAAAAAGCATTCATGCGTACACTATCCACACGCACCAGACGCCGAGCCCTTCAGTTCAGTTCACGGTGAAGGGGAAATGAAATAGTACTGCTCCATCTTCCTACTGGAGGGGTAGTGTTGGCCTGTGACCCTCCAGTTCTGCTCATGATGTTTCAGTGTCTTCGTCCATTTTAAAGAATGGCTGCTTTCTGTTTCCTCATTTTTTATCTTGTCATACCTCGGCTAGAGAAGGGGCCCTCGAATCACCCCTGACCTTTTAATAAAGGAAGTGGTCTGTGTGCGCGTGTGTGTGTGTGTGTGTGTGTGTGTGTGTGTGTGTGTGTGTGTTATCGCTTCTCCTCCGGCTCAGGGAGAGGCTTGTTTGTCTTCGTCTTTGTTGCTGGATTTAGTTCGACTAGGCGGGGCGGCGGAGCGGCAGAATTAACTCTCGTCTTGGATTTTGTCTCACAACAGAGTTGTGGAATAATACGTCTTGATTCAAACCAATATTAAGTCGGTTGAGTCTGTACAACATGGAAATATCAGCAGTTGTAGGCCTATAGGCACACACACGCACACACTTAATTTCACTGTGTTCGCCAGTTTCAAGGGGACGCCTGACAGAGAAAGCGATGTATTTATATATATTTATGCCGACCTGTATTTATCTGGTTATTTCTATATTGTTTCTCGTTTTTAAAGTGACTTTGCCCTCAACCCTAGACGCCTGAAGAGCGAACTTTCCACGCATTAAACTCCGCAGTAAACCCCTCCCTACCGGCACTCCCCTCTCCCTAAAATAAACGCTACTCCTGAGTAATTAACTAACATACGTCATTTTAAACTCACAGCCATTGCTTTCTCGTGTTGTCTTAACCTAACTATTTCACTCAAGTACGTCCAGCACCTGAATCGGGAGGGCTTTCGCAATCTCGGTGAAATCAAACCAACACAACACCGCCATCTGGTGGCAACACCAGGCGGTGGCGTCCCGCCGCTGTCCACACGGGGTCGGCATCAACGTGCTGTACCGCCACTGTCCACACGGGGTCATTACCAACGTGCTGTACCGCCACTGTCCACACGGGGTCATTACCAACGTGCTGTACCCACACTGTCCACACGGGGTCATTATCAACGTGCTGTACCGCCACTGTCCACCCGGGGTCATTACCAACGTGCTGTACCGCCACTGTCCACACGGGGTCAGTATGTCCGTCCCTCAGGGCCTCACCTGTCAACACCAAGCTGGTGTCCTTGGACCTGGAAAATGTTCAACGTTCCTTGACAGCACTAGAATGCGTCCAGTTATTCTTCCTATTCTTATCACAGTTGCAATAATTATCATTATTGTTATTCCTGGGGCTATTGTTATAATTATTCTCCCGTCTAGGATGTGATGAGATGCTCTCTGACACGCCCCCGGCTTTTAGAACCGCTGAAAACAAAACCTGAGCCGCTCGGATGACTTGACAGCTTCACGAGCAAATCAAGAGAGCAGCCGCGCTGTCAGCAGCCAATAGGATCCGCAGCAGGAGCGCAGTGGGCGGGACCAGGGGGACGGTGAGTCAATCAGAGGAAACCGTTACGCGACGCTCGGTTCACATCACTCCGTCCCACCGGGTCACTGAGGATAGCGTTAATTAGGATAATTAACATAATTCAGATCGAAATGTTACATCTGCGCTCTTTGTCGGGGCTCTCAGACGTGCTCCAGTCCAACCTGAAGCGGCCCTTGTCCTGCGCTGCGGGTGGCAGCGCAGCGCGGTGCTTCAGCAGCAGCAGCAGCAGCAGCAGCGAGTGGCCGGCGGGGAGGCTGCCGAGCCGGGGCACGACACCTGCTCCGGCGCCCTGGAGCCTCCGCCGACCCCCGGCCGCCCGGCCCCCGCACCCGGCCGCCCACACGCAGACCAGAGCCCTCTGCTCCAAGAGCGACGGCGGCGGCACTGAGGCGAGCAAGGACTCGGCCGCGGAGAAGTAGGTGCTCTACCGGTCCTCCATCATGGGATCGCTCATGTTATGGATGCTATATATATATATAAATATATATATATATCGTATATATATATATCATATATATTATATCTGACGTTGTGTCTCTGGGTAGCGGCTAGCGGGGATGCCGGGGGTCAGACGGCTGGTTTCCATCTGTCTGGTCGGCATGTTCCGGTGAATGTGTCCGGAGGACGGCTCGGGGGGGCCGGCAATATCCTGGTTGGCTGCCGACCCCCACCACCCCCCCCACCCCCCTCCTAATCCCGAACGCCACCCCCACCAACATTGGCCCCAACACACCCCCAACCACCACTACCACCTTTTCGTTTTTTGTTCCTATTGAAGATGTTGTTGTTGGAGAATGTTCTGCTGAGACTAATTCATCATCGTCTCTCTCTCTCTCTCTCTCTCTCTCTCTCTCTCTCTCTCTCTCTGACCCTCTCTGACCCTCTCTGTCTCTCTTTGTATCTCTCTCTCTCTCTCTCTCTCTCTCTCTCT
>JAOPUA010000169.1:17580321-17591890 GCA_027122455.1 Trisopterus luscus | reverse complement strand
ACATATATATATATTCCTTGATATATAATATCAGGGAAGCTTTGGCTTTTCTGGATAAAAAGCACCGTAACATTTACATTTCTTAACCAATTTCAAGTAGTTGTTTAAAGTCTTTATAATTCACGTGGAGTTGAAGCGGCAATCATCCACATTGATTTGCGATCCAAAGGATAATGCTGCATCTATGTTTATTAGCCATGTGTTAAAAATCACTCTGAACCCATTGCTACAACAATATAATATAATAAATAAATAAATAAAATACACATAATTCAAATGATGCAAACACATATTTCATAATTACACATCAAAGTGTGTTATAACTTTACAAATACTTAAAAAATAATATCACTGGGTGGGACAAACCGGAGCTCTGAACTGATTAAAATAATTTACAACAGGTCTTCCTTTTCCTCCGAAGTACAAGGTGTCTTGAATGTCATAAGTGTAAGCAAATAGAATGCTACCAGTGGGTACATTCCATTGGACAGGCTGTTTGGCCGATCTTTGAAGCAAGCATCATAGCACTGCCCTATGACTTATATATATGTCATATGGCATAGGGCTGGGCAGAATATGAAATGGCTTGTAATGGCTAATCACACACTCACAGCTGGTGGCAAAATACGGGTGCTTTAATCTCCCCTAACATCAAAAGACAGTGTCAGTGACAGACCTAATATATTTCTACATTGAGATAAGACAGCGGGTCAGAGCTGTTAGTGTGCCCCAGCTGTCTGTCACTCAACCTGTGCCTTCTGGAGACATCTCTGCACCAGTATTCAGCCAGCTACCTCTGCTATTGAGCATGCTCCCATCGTATTTTCTATGAGTTCTAAGAATAAACTCTAAGGCATGTCATTTAAATGTGTAAATATCAAGGCTCCAGCTTATGATTTGGCTGGACTTTAAGTATGCAATGGCCGAGAGAGGGATATTTTATCAACTAGCAGCCAGTGAAACCGAAGCACTGTGATATGGATAACTAGTCGTCTGAATCTGTATGCGAGGAGCCTGCTGCCAAAGTTGGAGGATATCATATTCCTTGCCTCAGAACAATAGAGGCTGCAATCAGGGACTCGGTTGGATAATTATATGGAGGGTTCCAGGTTGTACTCTCTACAGGGGGGACCACTGCAGGAATAGAGCCGGGATTGCTGACTCAAAGAAAAGAATTGGTTGTTCTGTTTGACCTTGGAAGTGGTCATTTCCGAGTTCCCAGTCAGAAATAACCACTGGACCAACTCCTTAAGTCTGATTTTTCGACTCAAGAGTTGGAAGAACCTGACAACCCCAGGATCCAAGATGGCTGCTCCGTACATCAACAGTTATGATAGCTGTTTATCAGCAATTCCGTCTTACATGTTTATCGTAAAACAGTCATACACACAGTAGTTTCCAACTTCTATCTCTGGTAAAGATGTGATCGTTAATGATGGGTAACCTGGCTAGCTATATGTCTAACAAGGGCCATTGCTACACGCCGACTAGGTGGCTTTTCCGGGCTCCTCCGCCGCCAGTTGGTAGTTAATGATACATGGTGCTGGTGCTCCATGTTGCCATGTAGCTGCAGGGCATCAATGCACGGAGTGTGTGCATTGATGGCTGGTTGAACCCGTGCACATTGATTGCTCAATGTGCAGCAGGTGTGCAGCCTCACCCAGCCCGAGAGTCCAATCAGTCTGACTCGTGACTGCTTAAACCAGCTATCATCCACACAAACTCCCACACTGGTATTTGCTAAAGCATGTACACTTTTTTTTTTCTAAATTGTTGTACCGAAACACTGCTGCGACATCCGGCATCAAAGGTAAATGGAAAATAGCGGTACATTCTGTTCAGCTGCCAGTCCGAGCTCCAACACCATTCAATGGAGATAGTGTGGGTGGAGTAACTGCTTCCCAAAACAAAGGAGGCCATTGCAGTCGATGTGCGCTACAGACCACCAATACAAAATTTATTGTATGAACTATTGGAGGCGGCATTTTCAGAGTGCAGCCTACCTCTGGAAACGGAAGGTGTGATATGGGGGGTTTTGAAACAAATGGATTTATGCCTGGTAGAGTAGATAGCAGCCAACCCAAATCCTTTGCAAGCTTCTGTCATGAATTTGGGTTATATCAAACAATATCGCAATCCACTAGAGTAGGCCTATGGGGAGACAGACTTAACTTGTTCTGATAGTGGAGTCTGATAGGATAACACCCTGTATGCTGGACATGTTCAAGAAAGACCACTAAAACCACAAGTGTTAGTGGTGTTCATCATTCTGCTAAGATGAGATCTAGTAGAGTATTCTAAAGACACCTTCGAACCACAGCTGTAAGGACCGGGCTGATGTTGTGTTGGCATTAATGTGACTACAGCATGGGAATGCTTTTAGATTCATTCTAAATCTGTACTTTACAAAGTTTCACAGAGAGCTTCTTAAGAAAAAGAGCGAAGTTCTTAAGAAACATCAATAGATTGGGCCTAACATCTGAGGGGACAGACCGGTAAAGCTGGTCATACGCTTCTCTTCTTCTTGCTGTTTTTGAACAACTCATTGAAAGCTGCATGGCTTGAAGTTTGAGAACAATACATATTCCTTTGTTTGCAAACTCTTGAGTTAATTGCTTTGTTTCGCTATCACCTCTGCAGAGCATTTCCAATGAGACATAACAAAAAGCATAATATCAATCCTGTGCATATCTTTCCAAAGCCTCATTTAATTCATTTCTCACATTTCCATATTTCTGAAGAGTGAAGTAATGCAAAACAAATTCTCCTGGAGCTGGCAGCCACCGAAGTAATAACAAAAGCTGTCAGTCTGTCAGCTGACCGGAACAATCAATATTGAGGGACAAGTCCAGCGGACAACTTTCAAAAAATCCCCCGACCATGAATAATGAAAAAAGTTTGGGGGATTTCCTCAATGGCTCAATTGATTTTTTTGTGTCAATCAACAAACAATAAGAGCATCACAAAGCAGTCATACTCAAATGGAATTTTGCAAAATGTACCCATTGGGAACAGGAATACAGAGGAAGATGGAGAATACATTTTTCGGAATAAATCATGAGCAGTCGAAATAGCCGCTTTGAGCAAACTGCGGCCCCAAAAAAAGTGTTGCTTAGTTGACACTGTGCAACGTGTTAGCACTGCTAATACCCCAAGGCTTTTAGAACAACACGCCTTTCAGAATTGCATCCCTGCTTGCTTTAACGCCTCCTTTGAAACCAATCGTTTCATTTCTTTCATCAAAGAAACATGAAATACACAGAAATATGCCTCTTGACACCACTGAGGAATGGCGGTCTGAATTATGTTTGTATTTTAGTTTATATCTGAGATTTGAGTTTATATTGGGATAGAGTGAGAGGTGAAGCCTTGAAGGTAGGGTTGGTTGATACTTATTTTCATATCACCTAATTGGTACAAAGACATTGCACAAACTAGTGGTGAATATGAAAATCAAAGGCTCTCACAGGAACTTTGGGAAACATCCTGAATCTGGAGGAAACCCCCTGGGACAGAGGTGTCTGGCCTGTCTTGCTATTCCCTGAGCAAGGTCACTGGTGGAAGAGGCTGCTTGTGGCATGTGACTGGGCTGTCGTGGTGGACGTGTTGCCATCGTCACATTAGCTTTCGGCAGGCTGCCTTTAGGAGCGGCAGAGCAGTCAGGTGTTCATATAAAACAAGACAGGAGCATGAACCCGTTCCACTTATTATTCACTAATTTACTTTACAGACTTCAGGGAAAGGTTATTTCGGCCTGCAGGGAATATGACCTCTCTAACCGCCTGGCTGATATCCTTGTGGGTATTGACATCTCGGTCAATTACAAAGTGTTGTTCAGCTGGAAGGCTTCTGGCCATGGGCTGTGTTGTGTAGGAGGCAACGTGACGCCTCGTTCCCCCTGAGCCTCCCAGAGGCTACAGCTGGGCAACCCGCCAACAGCACTCTCAACAGCACAGCGCTAATCTTTTCGTATCCAAATACATTTTCCCCAAGCATTTTGAGAACCACACAACGAAAAAACATGCACATCAAAAACTTTTCAAAATGACACCACTGTTGATGAGAGAAAAGTGATTTTTAAATCAACAACTGCTGTCATCAAGATTGTTTAGTCAAAGATATAATGTTTATTATTATGTTTGTTTATTATTTTGTTTGTTTATTATTTATGTTTGTTTATTGCTGTTTATTACAGATTCAAACCCAGTAATGACCTTATCTCTGAGGTATTTGTAGTTAAGTTAATCAAAGATTAAATTTAGACCATCCAAGAGAAAGTTGAACCATGGCCTCATGCCAGTCAGCTGGGACAAACTCCCTGTATTACGCCTCACAAGTTGGCTATAATTCCATGTGACTCACAATATCATCTCACTCTAGAGAAAATGTAATCGTACAAGGTTCAGCTGGGTGGCTTGTATTGGACTCCACATCCTGTTCCTGGTTAGGATTACTTTATATTGCTTTCTGAATATATAAAGCAATGTTTGCTACCTCTGTGCTTACATGTGTTTCCCCTGCGGAAAGAATATGGTCTAAATCCAGACGTCATGATACGGGGACTGGCAGACATCTTTTCTCAGCCACTCTTGGTACATTTTGAGTAAGGAGAAAAGTTACAGGACATCATAACAAAATATATTCCCTATTGTTCTTAGTGTGTCTAAGTGTGTTAAAAATGGGTTAATTATTAAATGTGTTATTTTCCCTTTCTTCGAACATTAGATGCAACCTATTATGTTGTACTATTTTGTAGATTTTTGCTGAGACTTATGCAGACTTTATTCGCAAAATATCTCTCTTTCTGTGTTTCCAGGCATTTTTTAATTTGTTCTTCTCATTGCTTATAATAACTTGACCCAAAGCGTGAGAGGATCGAATGACCAAACAAGAATTTTATTGAAACAAACTCGAAGTAGGACGTTCATATGAGCCACAGCAAAATTGATAAAATGGATAAAAAATATATAAAAAGGAAACCTTTGATATATCGGCTGTGCTTTCATATCACAGCTGAGATATTGTCCTGTTGTATGTGCAGCTGTGTTTTCATTACGAAAGTTGAGATCTTGCTTTGTATTTTGCAGGTTACCAGCTGAAAGCTTGTCTTCCAGGACTTGGTTTCTGCTGGTGTTTGGGAGCAGCCCGGTTCGATGTTACTGCAAACATGGAATAATGAACTGCTATCTGATCTATATGCAATGCCCCATCGCTGCTCCATGTTGCTTCATGTTGTTGCTCCATGTTGAATATGTGACGGCCACAGGGTTGCCTTGTGTGGTGGTGTTGCTTCTGGTGTGTTCTGTGTTGCAGGGAGCTGGTTGGTGGAGCCACATCACCTAACGAGATGCAGCTCACCTGAGTAGGCTGGGCTCAGGAGCCTATAAAGCAGCCCTGATCAAGTGACTCCTGTCTCTCCCTGGCCTGTAGCCCGATCCTTAGGTTCTGTTACGTTTGGTTGTTCACGGTGTTCTTTAATAAATTAGTTAAGTTCATATAAGACCATGTGTGGCCTCCCCTTCAATGGTACAACCGTTGAGCCAGATTGTAACACCCATGAATCACCAGCTGGAGACATTAGCCACCTGACTGTTCCAGGGCTCACCGGCAGTGGTGTGCAATCAATGACTTTTGAATTGTTTTTGTAATGCTTCAGAAGGGTACAGAATCTGCTGCATTCCGTGGAGACAAATCCTGTTTACAATAGTTTGGTTTTTTTCAAGACAACTATCAATCAATAACTAATTCATATTGCCTCAGTGAGTGCGCATGGAGATATGAAGATGAATAAACCACCATCTCCACGTAGAGCTATACAAGCCAAACCCCGCTGCCTTCGGTGTATTCATGGCACTCAATTGAAAAGTCTGATGTCTTGTCAGCCTGTCAGGGCTGAGGATCGGGGTTGAGGGTTGTATTAATTGTTAAACCGTTAGACGTGGTTTTGCCTCATGTTTTCCCCCTCCCTTCCGGATCCCTTCTTCTGACCCCCAGAAGGCTTGATTGATGAATATGTTTCACCTTCTTCCTGTAATTAATGCCATTCCCTGCCACCCCTCTGTCTCTATCCCCCACTTCTCTTGAGGAGTTGATCAAACAATGTAATTGTATTCATCTTCGTCCTGGCCTCATCCTCCTCCCTGCCAGATCTGTCTCCAACCCCTTTTTTGTCAAAGGGGGTTGTCCTGTTGTCTTAAAGCAATTGATCAATGGAGCAACTGAGGGGTTATTAGCATCAAATGTGTCTCACGGCCCAACAACCCCCACCCACACCACCGCATTACAGATGGGACCTGACACATTGCAAAGAGGATATAGAGGCATGACAGGTGTACTCTCCTTTCCCTCAGACCAAACCAATTTCAACCCCCGCCCTCATGGAAAGAAAAAGTACAAGCAGTCGTACACAGAAAGCGAGGCCTGTTTACTCCGAAAGCCTGGAAGAAAACGAAGAAGAGCGTTCCACTGTTAAAGTGATGGTACTGGCCTCAGTCTTATAGGGTCTTCCAAATACAACACAACTGTTTGAAGATGCCCGGAGAGAAGAACAAACGACTACGTAACAAACAGCAGACAAAGCTCTGAAGCGGGCAGAAGTATTTCAAGCAGTGGTGTACAGGGGACTGACGGACAAGGCACCAGACATACAGGGAGACACCAGCAAACCCATCCGCACGGCGGTGAAAGAAGAGAACCCCCACCGACAATACTGGAGCAGGAGCCAGTCGGAACGACACAATGTGACGGGGAAACAAAGGCGGAGAGATGATACAGGGCCAGGGGCCAGCCCGACGGGCCTAGGAGAGAATGGGGTGGTCCATGTTGCTGACTACCAGGCTGAGTGCCGGACCTCAAGACAGAACTGAGTGGCTCTGCACAGCTGTCATCGATCGGGAGAGAGCCACCAGTCTGGAAGACAGCGCTTCGGTGGCCGCGACATCTTCTCCCTCTACACTGGTGCCCAACGCTGCTATCGCATTACCCACTCTGCTTGTTAAATTCCTCTTGGAATTGAATGATGTGGGGATGCAGGAAGTGCTCACTTGTTTGTATGGTTCTAGTCAGAGTGAGATGTACAAAAACTTAGGGCAGCTTTGTTTTTAATGGAAGCTGTACACAGACTAAGTTGCATTGGATCCGTTTCTCTGACCCCCAGTTTTAGTTGATGTTGTGTTTGACCTTCATCCTGTTATTGATCCCCCTACCTGCCAGCCGTCTGCCTCTATCCCCCTGCTACTCTTGAGGAGTGGATTAACACTGTTTTTACCTTCATCCTGTTCTCATCCTCCTCCTGGGAAATGTCTGTCTCCAACCCCTTTTGTTCTTAAAGCAATTGATCAACGTAGCCACTGAGTAGGTGGTATTGGCATCAAATGGCCCTTCTTCTGTCTCACGGCCCAATAAACCCCCCTCCACATTGGACATATTCCACAGCTGATTGTATCGTTTCTCATTAAAACCCCCTCGGTAGAAGTTAAAGTGACCTGCAGGTGATGTGGTTGTCATTTGTGTTGACCCCGCTGCTCCCACTCACCTGATGGAACAGCTGAATGGTATAACTGTCAATCTTCACTCTTTTCCTCAAAGATCTACCATGTGATTGAAAGTGCAGGCGTGATGGATGTTTTGGTTTTATTTTCCCATGTGGGAAGATAACGTATGGTTTTTCCATCACAGACAGTATGTAAAAATGATGATACAAATGTGTACAACTCCATGTGCTGCATTTGCACACATCGATAGCATGCAATTATCCACACATAATGTTAGTTTATTTCGAGAGCACAGAAGAAGAGGCGTGAGCTCATTTAGTTCTTTAGTATATTCCAAGTACAATTTGTCTTGAAATTATATATTTTTTGTAGTGCACACCTCATCATTAGAGCAGCAAAAAGTACAGAATGTATGAATTGTTATTCACACATTCAACACTTCCAAAACATTTCAACAGTAAGTCCATATGTAACATTACGTAAAATAATTTGAACAGTTAAAGATAAATGCACAATATGTAACATTCCCTTATATCGATTAGGGTGGTTGTGCTTCGTATGTATTTTCGTATTTATATTAGAACAAAACAATATAAATACTGTACTCAAACTGTTATACATAAAGCACACCACAAAAGCAAACCACCTGCTGGAGCAAATCACGTCATATTTTATCTTCCTGTGTATCAGAAAGCCTCCTCTGAGGATAAAACATTACAACACTTTATTATTTGCCAAAGTCAAGTATTTCAAAGTTCTTACAACTTAACCCATCTCTTTTTGCACAGGTCCCGGGGGCTCCGTGCGGGAGGGATTCAGGAACGATACTCTTAACTCATTACACCTGGCTGATCGGGCTGCTCTTCGGGGCGTCGTCTTGGCTCCCGTTGCTAACGGACACAAAGCTGCTCTTAACACTGTGGCACGTCTCCTCCCGCTGGTAGCTCCGCTTTGGGCCACCACTGGGGCCCGCGGCCGGCCGGTGAGCGGGGAGCCGGCGCATGTGCAGAGCCCTGGAGAGGAACCTGCTGTTGGCGGGCGCGGCGGCGGCGGCGGCGGCGGCGGTGGCGGCGTTCAGGTGATGCCTCTTCAGGCCGTGGTGGAAGTGGATGGTGAACAGGCCGTACGTGATCGGGTCCAGGCAGGCGTTGAACAAGCCGAAAATAAACAGCATGTGTGTCAATGAGTGGGACACAGTCTCCTCCATGTCCTCTGGGAACAGCCAGTACCACAGGCCCAGCAAGTAGTAGGGGGTCCAGCACACGATGAAGGACGTGACTATGACGATGCTCATCTTCAAGGTCCTCATGCGGGCTTTGGGGATGTTGTTGTGTGAGCGGCGGAGGTGGACCTCCCGAGAGAGCCCTGGAACACAGCGGAAAAACACTGATTTAAATTGGCTCATGCCGGGTTCAAGGGAAAATGCCCGTCTGATTTTCCACCATCTGCTTCATAGTGATGTGATGCTTAGATCCAAAGTGACTGACTGTGAATTTAGAGGGGGGTCATTAGGGGAGGGGTTGGGGCATCTAACTCGGGTCATAAAAATTCCTATGGACATCACTATGGACATCACTATATCACTATAGACATCACTACATCACTATGGACATCACTATGGACATCACTACATCACTATGGACATCACTATGGACATCCCTATAGACATCACTACATCACTATGGACATCACTATAGACATCACTATGGACATCCCTATAGACATCACTATAGATATCACTATAAACATCACTATGGACATGACTACATCACTATAGATATCCCTATAGACATCACTATGGACATCACTATAGATATCCCTATAGACATCACTATGGACATCACTATAGACATCACTATGGACATCACTATAGATATCACTATAAACATCACTATGGACATGACTACATCACTATAGATATCCCTATAGACATCACTATGGACATCACTATAGACATCACTATGGACATCACTATAGACATCACTATAGACATCACTATGGACATCACTATAGACATCCCTATAGACATCACTATGGACATCACTATAGACATCACTATGGACATCACTATAGATATCACTATGGACATCGACAGACCCATGCATGGATCTGTATCTGTGTGGATCTGTTGATGACTCACGGGTGCCTCGGCCCATGCGGCTGGAGATCTCCACCAGGATGCGGGCGTAGCAGAAGATCATGATGACCAGGGGCAGCAGGAAGAGACACACGAAGGTGAACAGGTTGTAGACGGTCTCCTGCCAGTGCTGGACGAAGCTCCCGCGGGTGGTGCATTGGGTGAAGCGCTCTGGGACCGTGATGGTCACGTTGTGGAAGATGAACACCTGCACAGAGACCAATGAACAGGGACAGGTAAACGCTCGGCTCTTTGACGACATAACCGGGATCCATTAGAGCCATTGACCAAAGGATGGCCTTTCCCTTCTTGTCAATCATCCAGTTAGGATAAGGGGTTGGGATCAAAATGTCATAATATAACTTTGTATTCTGTATTAAGTGTGCATGCATTGTCCAGCACAATACTCCCAAAGGCTACATCAATTGAGATGAACAAAAAAGGTCATGTCATGTCTTGAATTTTGCAAATAAACAATTTAAACTGACAAAGCAAAAGTGCGTCTCGGTGCAATTAGTCATTCATAACGTGTTTCAAACTCGAACTCCTACTCTTGGCTAACGTTCACTGTCATATTTTATCATAAATAATAGAATGTAATATTCTCAAGATGTCTGTTCAATTTTAAGCTTGTCAGAAAATGACAATAGAAAGTGTAGTGGTATCTGAGTATGTAGTATATACATTTTTTGATTTATTCCATCAACAGTTTAGTTGACTGAGGCTTGGAAGGAGAGGCTTGGAATATAAATGTAGATGTTATAGTGCTACAGATGTTTTCTTTAGGATGTGTAGTCCTTTTGGTCTCTCTCTCTCTCTCTCTCTCTCATATATATTGGCAATCACATCAAACAAGGGCTTATTTAAGTGCAGAGTGTGAAACCATGTCATGTTTCTTTGTATCGCCGCATCCTCACAAGTGCGGTCTCATCACGGCTCAATATTGAAGCACAAAAAATATGAACCAATCTGTCAGGGATCCATCCTTCCATCCATCCTGAAGAACAAAAGATGATAGAGTCTGCATAGTAGTGAATTGATAAGGACTCCTGAAATAAGATAACAAACAAGTGTCACTGTAGCAGTAAATGGGGGATAGTCTTCTGCTCATAGGTGTGTCTGATGCCAATCAATGGATCCGCACACGCAGATAATAAAGGCCGTGGGAGGATTGAGTGATCTGATAACTGGCAGAAGAAGATCCATAGAGATAATGTTGGCTTAGTAAACCGCATCCCCTCACCTCTTGCTGCCTGTTGATCAAGACTTTCCACATTTACGGCTGTGTTCTTTACACATTCACGGCTGGCTGTGTGTTCTTATAACCATCATCATCACAATCACAATCATCATCATCGTCATCTATTGTCCTGTAAGCATAGTCCTCGCCACAAATTGGTTTTGGATTACCGCAAAACGAGGCATGAGTACCCAGCTACAGGCAGACTGAGGAGAGAGCCCACCCTGTGCCCTTGTTTGAATCTCAAATACCTCCTTTCTACCGGGAACATGTCAGACCTGTGCTGTTGTCTTTTTCTCCCACACACTCAAGGCTGATTCGCCGGATTTGTTGCCGTCTCTTTATGACTTTTCCACTGAACGTCTGTTACATGGTAATTGGCATGGTGACCACAGCGGGCTCTCTTGTGCAAGATCGATGTCACCCGCCGCTGCCAAACACAAAGTACCGCCCCATTTGAACCGATCATGAACAAGCCAACCGCTGCCTAACCTGGATTGACTTGAGCAAATCCATCACTACTTTGACCATGCACCTGTTGCCTGCTGTACCGGGACCTGTTCACCCCCTGCAGGGAAGATTGGGACTCAGCCAATGAAAGAGCCAGGCCCATAGGGACCCCTGTGGATAGACAAGGGAGTCGGGGGGGGGGGGGGGGGGGTGACAGAAACTGTATTATGGGCCGAGCAGCAGGGCCCG
>JAOPUA010000169.1:17562509-17580221 GCA_027122455.1 Trisopterus luscus | reverse complement strand
GGCGCCCCCCCCCCCGGCCCCCCCCCCCCGCCCGCCGCGCGCCCCCCCCCCCCCCCCCCCCCCCCCCCCCCCCCCCCCCCCCCCCCACAGACTCTGTATTCTGGGCCGAGCAGCAGTGCCAGGGGGAAGAGGATCATGTATCACAGAAGAGACAAGCATCAAAACGGCATAATCAATCCAAATATAAACACAAACCACCCGAGGCGGCGGAAACGGGAAGAGTGGTTTCCGAAGAAGCCGACCCGTGTTGCCCAAACAGGGCTCCCAATACTAAGTGTCTCTCTCTATAGATCCACTCTGAACTACACCGACCTGTGGCGAACGGTGCACAGATAAAAGCTCTGCCCGTTATAACAGAAGGTGGTGTGTTGGGCAGTGTGAGAGTGGCCATCAGCCGGTAGACAGTTCCGGAGGCCACAGCCCCCGCTCCTTGGACCGCACACCTAACTAATATTTAGTGTGGCTTAAAGTAGCCCCCGGATTCAAATCGAGGTTAAAGACCATTACTATTCAGCTGGTAACCATGGCGCTCTTCACATCTGATGCCCGTTTAGCGAGTGCTGCGAACGAAGCAGTACTACCAGGACGCAATGTTAAGCCCTCGTCGTACTGCCCAAGATCTGCACAACATCGAGTAACGGAGTCCCTGTGCGGCATCCGACTGGCTGTGTTACGACACAATCTGGCCCCCGCCGTCACGTTCAAGCAGCTGCTGAGGTGTGTGTGAGGCGCATCAGCATCAGTTCACGATGCAGATGTGCGCGTGCACTGTTCTGATTTGTGTGTGTGTCTCATATGTTTATTTTTAAATAACAATGTACTGTTTTGCTAATCACACTTTTTTTAATTGTTCATACTGTATTACATGTGTACTGTTTTGTTTTTAGTGTCTTCGTGGCCAGAAAGGGCAGATGCTTACTAGCCTTATATCGCACTCTGTTGTTGAGGGTTCCTGTTTTCTATCCTGTCATCTAATCAAATAAATTAAACTAGTCATTTATCGTTGTTTATTGCATGGCTGATTGCAGTGGTGCTAATTATCCAGCGGCGGTGGCGGACCACTACTGGATGCATGTAGGGGAAACCCCGCTACACCAAGACAAACCGTACAAGAGGGTACCATTGTGCAGTCCAGCATGTGCAAGACATTGATAAAACAGTTGTCAATAGAGAGAAAATAGACCTTGTCACCGCAGCCTACAATCCAATTACTTCACACCAAGCAGCTGCTGGATTTACACTTGAGATGACATACCTAATAACCTTACCTAACCGGACCTTAATACTTAATTAAAATTTAAATGAAAATGGGTAGATGAAAATAATACCATATAACCATATACCACATTTGATCAAATCAACCTGACTGACAGCATATTATCACTGGGCAGTTGTGTGCGGATGATGTCTGGGTGTGTGCGGATGATGTCTGGGTTCAGCAGCCTCAACTGTTCTGAGTCAGACTGATCTCTGGGGGCTAGCTGAGGCTTCACACCTGTTGCTTGTTGAGAAATCAATGTGCACAGCTTAAACCAGCCGTCACCACACACAGACACACACCCAGAGATAGATCTACTGCATGGCAACATGGAGCATTGGTGTCACGAGTCATTGTCTGCAAACTTCTACAAAAAAAACGAGCTTTTGACAACACCACCCTGCGTCCTCTGTCTGGAGGAGCCCAGAAAAGCCACCTACTGTATGTCGCACAGACATCGCTACAGCCGTGTTTTCAGACTGTTGCGTTCAGATTGGATTGTTGATGACGGATCAATTGTTCATCACAATTATCTCAACATGTTTTCTTCTAACAAGATAGTTAACGCAGGCTGTGCTCATGCAGTCATTAGATAACGTGCATGCCTCTGCAAGGGAGAGAGAGAGATACCAAGAGAGAGAGATGATGCACGTGAATGAAACCCTGACCCCTCTTACCTGCGGCAGCGAGAGCAGCACGCTCATGGTCCACGCCACCGACAGCATGATCTGACTCCTCCTCTTGGCCTCACTGATGCCCAGCGGGTTGAGGATGGCCGAGTGGCGGTCCAGGCTGATCACCACGGTGACGAAGGCGCCCGAGTACATGGCCACCAGCTTGAGGAACATGAGCGCGCGGCACGCCAGGTCGCCCGCCTGCCACTGCACGGTGATGTTCCACGCCGCGTCCACGGGCATCACGATGAAGGTGACCAGCAGGTCGGCCACCGTCAGGTTCACGATGAGGATGCGGACGTGGGACTTGCGGCGACCGCCGTGGCTGGCGGCCCACAGCACGGCCAGGTTGAAGACGGCGGACACGGCGCACAGGGTGAAGGTGATGATGACCCGCACCTTGGCGGCGGTGGAGAAGGTGGGCAGCAGGAGCACGTCCCCTCCCCCACCCGCGCTGGAGTTGCAGGTGGCGGCGGCGGCGGAGGAGGAGGCGGGGATGGGCGAGGGGTCCTCCTCGCAGCTGGCGTTCCCGCTGGCCTCCTCGGCGGCTTGGTGGAACATGGTGAATGGCGTGCGTTCGCTACGGGACAGAGGGCGTCTGAATGACTTCCAGTGTGTCATCCGTCTGGGGATTCTCCATCAGGGACACCGAGGCAACTTCTCATACAGTTAATCTGGGCGGTTTAGAGAATGTGCCATTAGTTACGGAATAGGCTGGGGTTTTTTTTTGTGAGAACGTGCTATATCCTGATGCTTTCATTATTTTGGATTCTATTCCCTCATTTAGTTGCATGCCATCCAACACGCATACGGGCTAGATGCTGAGTGGTGCGTGCCACCTGTTTCTTTTGTTTGTATTCCTTAACATTCTCTCCTTTTACGACACATGCATTCTAGACCCTAGACTCTCAAAGGCAGTGGAACACACAATGATTGATATAAATACCACAACAATTAGAAATGATTGCCTTGACTGACTAAATGACTAACGGCACATCTAGGTAAATCTCCCGGTACCCGTCCCCACGATCAGAAAAATCATTTTAAAAAGCAGATATTAAACGAATCTCGTTTCTGTTGTGACTTTCTGTTCAGCTCTATAGGCTACAAATAATACCCATGAGAGTCACACTGAGCCGTCGGTGTAGCCTACCTGCCCCGACAACACCATCACGTTCGCTCTTGCACAATTATTTGTTCACAAATACAAAAAAGACGCTGCAGCTCGTTATGAGGACGCGCTTCTCTTTCATTGTTTTGATTTTTTTGAACGAAGATCCAATTGAAGTGAAAAGGCAAAGAGCAGCTTACCTGTGAAACAATCACGCCATGTGGGAGCTGCACGATGCTTCTCTCTCTCTCTCTCTCTCTTCGTTGTTCCTCTGTCACTGTGCCCCTCAGTCGAGCGGAGCTGGGGCTTCCAGCGGTACCCGGTGTGTCACTGCAGCTCAACCCCGGCGCCTCAGCATTCCTTTGCACCGCTCAGACGCGCGACGACATCCACCACAATAGTTACAAATAGATGTGGCATTATGGTGTTGTGCTGATTGGCTGATTCATAAAGTGAGCGTCCACGGTCCCCCGATGTCTTGAAATGAAAGAATTCCAATCGATTTTTTGTTCGAGAGGAAAATGAGACTGAGTTTGAACTGAGTCTCACCTCTGCCCTTCTCTTTCTACTGGAAATATGAAAGCGTGCTTCCGCACTGGTGCGATTGTTTATATATGCATGGTGTTGTTCCAGAGTGCAATGTCGGTAAGCATTATATAAAAAAGGAAAAGTAATGCCCGCTATATGTGCAAGAAGAGGTCGACCGGGTCACGTGGCCAATCATTTTGGCGCCTCTTTTAACGGATGCATAAGTACAGCAGCCGAGAACGAGATGACCCCGAACGATTGTGATTGTTCAGGCTGACAATGATGACCCAGCTGGACCGATGCAATGCCTCTTTTTCTTCAGAATTTTGTCATTACATTTTACTGGAAGACATCATTACACACATTACATATTAGGTAAATATAAGCTTCCTCCTACGTGTGTTATTTATTTTAAGTGATAAACATCTCAATATTAACAAAGCTGAAATAGGCCAGTCGATGTAATGTGTGAAAATGTTCCCCTGAGGTAGAGGGATTTCCCCCTCCACCTCACCGTCCCTCACGCCTTCGTTTCCAACGGCGTATGAGAAGTGATAGTGTCCTGTACTGGCAGTACAGGACAGTCCTCCTGGTAATGTGCCGGTAGGTACTTCCAAAACGATGTCCTCGTCTACGACAGCATAGAGTAGTCAAGTGTATTTGTATTTAGTATTTGAGATTTGGGTGTATTTAGTTATTTAATCAGTTTAACTATTGATCATATCTTACAACTAAGATGGCGATCCTAAGGTTCTCTCTAGAGCCCTTTGTCCATTCTGGGCTACTATAGAAATATGAACATATATTAAGAGAAATGTTACCTATTTAAATTTTAACCCCTGCTCAAAGGCCTCTTCACTGGAGGATTTTTCTTTATTCTACACATCTTTCAATAGGCCGTTATATGTAGAGGGATGAATCATGGCAGCCTTGCATTTCAGAATGTATTGTTTTGTGTGTCAGCAGAATTGCTTTCTTCTGACTGAACTCAAATCCGTCTTGAATGCTACCGAAGAAAATTGAGTTGAAGAGTGGATAATTGACTGTTTTGTCATCGTGGAGAGTTGCTCTGAAGCCTTTCCGCCGTACAAGGGCTCAATTTCCATTGAGAAGAAAACAAATATATCCAAGGGGCAGAAGTTGGAAGAAGCACAGCAAGGATGTTATTTGATTGATGTCGGAAAGTGCCTAGACGGTCCGTCTTAACAACCTGAAAGCCGGAAGCCATAGATGAGGTGTGGGGAAGAGAAGGTGCTTCTGGTGGAAAACAATATAGCTCTGGGACATCAGCCCATATATATATATATATATATGTGTCATATATGTCATATGTCGGTATGTATCTTCAAGGTGAACAAGTCTATAACATGGACTTGGTCACCTTATTGTCTTCTGTCTGCCACAACCCCCTCCACTTCGGAGCCTAGGCGCGTGCCTGAGCCCCACACATCTGTTCTCAGTGCCTGAGCCAGCACATCTGTCCTCCGTGCCTGAGGCCGCAGATCTATCCTCCCTGCCTGAGGCTGACCATAACCCAGGGTTGTTAAACATACCACCCGAGCAGTGTTCGTGCTACACGCCACCAATCGGCGGCTGCAGCACACACACGGATCATGACACGGGGTGAAGATGTTTCAACCACACAGACTCCACTATCACGCCCTGTCTATGCCTTCGCACGTCACCTATGATTGTGCAGTAGACCTCCTAACTGGTTCCCCTCTTCCGAGCAGTCGACTGTATAATCTGGCCTGATCCAATTGGTAATTGGCAATTTTGAGAATCAAGTCCTGCCTTTTGGTCTCACCAATGCCCCATCCTTTGTTCCAAACCCTTGTTAATGATGTCCTCTGTGACAAGCGTAACCTTTCAGTTTTTGTGCTTTAACATTACATTTTGGTTCTTTTCCAGGCCGCTGCGGACCACCAGCAACACATGTGGCAGGTTCTCCAACGCCTTCTAGAGAAAGAAAATTGTGTGGAGCCGGAGCCATGTGAATTACCACATTCCTCATTGTCTTACCTTCAGTTCATTATAGGTCAAGGGTAGTTAAGGATGGATCCCATAAAAGGTAACCACTGTAATGGAATGGCCCACTCCGTCAACCATCAAGATGCTACAGCGGCTCCAAGGCAAGGCCAATGTTTACCGTTGTTTTATAGCGTTTTGTGTCTGCACCTATTACTTTTCCAACCACGCCCGTCTCTCCAGTTTGTTCTGAAAGTAGATGTCTCAGACACTTAGGGTAGGGACGGTGTTTCCCCAACGCTGCTGCTTTTCCCCCTGGATAGAAATGATGGGTTGAATTGGAGCTTCAGAAATAAGCAATGCAGCAATGGCGTCATTGGCTGGAGGGCACCGAGCAGCCATTCATTGTGTTGATGGACCACCGAGACCCGTCCTACATTCAGTCCGCCAAAAGACAGAAGTCCCGGCAGGCCAGGTGAGCCCTTTCTGGCCATGCTCTCGGTACATCATACCTGACACCCTGTCATGCCTACACTTTGCGGACGACCCGTACGCAAACCCTGACCCCATTATGCTGCTTGATTCATAGATAGTCTCAACAGGAAGGATTATTCCGTGGTCATCCGAGCTTGAGACCACAACCGGACCCAGGTTATAATAATGAATAACACATTTTATTTTAAAAGCGCCTTTCATGGTACCCAAGGACACTGTACAAATAAAGTGCATATACTCAATAAAAATACATACATAGTCAATAGCAATTACACACATGATCAGATAACACTGGCAATATGGACATAGCACACAACAATTATTTGTTTATTGATCTCTTTTATGTGCTCTACTCACCTACCACCCTGGCATAACCCACAACCGGGATTTCCTGGTGATCACCGCCTGTTGCAACTTGAATGTCCTTCTCCAGACCCCATTCTGGCCTTCCCTGTGCCTATTCCCAGTCGTCCCAGGTCACACATCTCCTTGGACTTCTTCACCGGTCTTTCACTATCTGGAAGAAAACAACACCGTTCTCATGATCATTAACAGTTTCTCCAAGACCGCCCACATCATTGCCCTACCTAAGCGTCCCTCTGCTAGGGAGAGCGCTGAGCTGCTTGTTCTCGATGTTTTCCATTTACATGGCATCACCTGCACACATTGTTTCTGACCATACCATTTTACCTCTACCCAGAGTGGCGGGCATTCTGCACGGCTGTAGGACTCTCCGTCAGTCCCTCTTCAGGCGACTATCAGCAAACCAACGGACAATCTGGGAGAGCTTATCAAGAAATGAGTGATGCTCATCAATGCTCAATCAACAATCATCGATCATCAATCAGCGCTAATCCCTCCACTTGTAGTTCCTCCCCCAAGTGGAATACACACATCACTCCCTCACCAGTGCTTCTCCCAGTTGTTCCCCTTCCTGGGTTACAAGCCCCACTATTCCCCCTCCCTGTTCCCTCTGTCCAGGCCCTCATGTGCCAGTGTCGGTCTACATGGAGACACACCCGTTCTGCCCTGCTCCATGCCTCTACACAGTCCCAGCAGCAGGCTTACTGTCCTCCTACACCGGACCGCACGACACCCCAGGTCACAGGGTCTGGCGCAGTTGAAGGAGATACCGTTAAAAAGTGTTTTGCCGTCTATATCAAAAGAAAAGAAAGGATGGAGCTGTGAAAAGATTGCATCAATGATGATTGTAAACTGTATATCTAAATGTGACTCCAAAGAAAAAAAAGTATTTTCCCAGGCTGCCCAACTGGCTGAGCCGCAAGCCGCAATCGTCGCTAGACTGTGTTTAGACCTCACCAGTGGGTATCCGTTCTTGGCCCTCTGCCTATTGGGTTATTGTTGTGAGTTGCCCCCGTCTTTTTCAACCCTTTATTATTTACACTCTCATTACGTGTTCTCTGTGTTTAGCATCTGGGCCCACTCACTCCTTGAACTGTAATACATGAGGGCAGGCTATAGCCTCATTTCATTTCAATTGCTAATATAAAGCCTTTACTTTCTTGATAATTTTATTTTGATCAATACATATGAATTACCCATTAGGACAGTTGGTAGAAATGTGAATTTTATTTTTTTGCAGTCTGTTGACAATTGCACTTCAGTCTTAAAGTTTTAAAATGAATATTCCATTAAAAGTCCACACATGTGAGAAGGAACCATAAAACTCACTCTCATTTATTCTGTAATGTTTGCACATTTTAAAGGTAGCATCAAAGGGACCCCTGGTCAGCAAAAATAAGAGAAGAACATATTAACTGGAATATTTCAATAGATTAAGAAATACATCATAAACCAGATATATCAACTAAATGTGTAAAAAGAAAGCTGAGCGGCTCACTGAATGGGAGCAGATGTTGTGATTCAAGTAAGGAGGATCCCAGGCCGCCTTTCCTGGTCCAGGTCCAGAGGTGTGCAGAATCTTATTCTAAGGATTCTAGGATTCCTCCGTTCAACTTGACTTCAAACTCACTTCTTGACATTGGAACGAATCACCTGGAAAGTGCCAAATGTAATCCTGCACTGTTTAAATGTTTGCAGCCATGTCTGGCAGTCTCTCACTCCACTGTTGTTGATGAAGGGATGTAAATAGTTCAACATTGATCCAGAAGGGGTGCTAAGATGCCTTCAAACACGAAGCGCCAGATTGAGATGGATGTCCCCATCGCTTTGTTTTCTTCAGGGCGATACGATGCAGACAAGTGGATTCATCATCTTCATCAAGATGATGAATCCATTCATCAAGCTGTCACTAAGGCTGACGGAATGTCTGAAAGTTGACCCGGCTGCTGACAGCGTCCCATCATGCTTGCTGACCCCAGGTCAATAGTCCAGGCATCAAGAAATGGATGCTTTGAGGATAACTGTGGATGGAATGTTTGACTTACTCTTATTTGAATCGTGTTGGAAAACGTGCACGTCAAAAGTTCAGTGGATCATCAGGAACTCAATAGGAATTCTGCTTCCCTCGCACTGACAACAAATGTGTATAAGAGGTTGTTCCGACTGATCGGAGACTCGTATCAATGTCTATTATCTCTACCTCTATCTCTATCTCTTCATGATGTCAATAATGGAGTGCCCTTCTACACCTAGTTCTCATCGTTCTTCTACAAGTTCTCTGGCGTCATGTGGGGTGGACTAATGTCATGGCAACACTTTGAAGCCGTTATCATTAATATGTCCAGACCGATGATCCAATTGAGAACCCAGCCTCCAACTCAGATGTAGGTTAAAAGAAACAGATTGTTATATATAGCACTATACCTGTATTATACTTTGATTTATTTACTAAGTTATCCAAATGTATATGTTTTGATGTCTTTATTGTTAAAACATTCACTGTTAACAGCATTCAGCATTTCACCATAGACAATAAACCAGTTTTTTATGGTTCTACCTGAAACTTGGTTGGACCCAAAAGAGTCTGCTCCTCCTGATTTCAGTATCATGATTGAAGTCAGGGAAGGTAAGAAAAGTGGAGCAGCGTTTTTGTTTAATAATGCTCACCAATGCACAATGCACAGCAGGGCCAAAGAACATTGTTTCATTATGAATATGGAAGACTCCACACGAGACAAGAAACACCACCTGCAAGGGACACACACTGGATCTCATTATGTCGAAAGCTCTTCGCTTTTACAAGACTGTGGTAACCGATGTTGCTCTTTCTTTCGCATTCTCTATTTTTGGAGTCTATCTCTAGTCTGCCTGCGCTCATTTTGAGCTTGGCCGATGATCTTGTGGATGGTTTCAGTTCGAAAATAAATATTGTTGATGACTTTGCACCCACAAAGGTTAACACAATTTCTGCTTAGAAAAATAGGCCTGTGGAAAAATCCCATATCAGTAAAACTTCAGTAAAAACGAAGTTTTACTGACATGTACAAATATAAACATTTATACACAATTTGGGGAGGGAAAAAAAGCAAGAAATCTTATTTTTTCCTAAATCATCAACATAAGATACATAAGGCACAGGATTTCCCCCCCCTACAAACATGTCAGTACTTACGTATTAAACCAAACTCTTGTCCAAAAAATTATTCTGGCTTGTGTGACTCAATTGAATCCAATGGAACATTGAAGCCTTCATGAGATTGTCCAGTATTTGAAAACCTCTGCCTTCAGCCTTGATGCTGTCATTAAGTATGCTCTTCTATCAGATGAATTTCCACAGGCATTGAAAACTGAAACTATTGTGCCTTTTTGTAAAGAAAAATCTTGATGAGTCAGTAATGAGTAAGGGTTAGGGTTAGGGTTTGGTCAATTTATTGAGAAGAAATCAAAACTCAAAACTATTTTTTTCATTTTGTGACTTTTTTTCAGTGTTGATTCTGATCCCATCACAGTACTTAATCGGTTGGAATTACATTTGCTTAATAAATTAGTACTTATTAAAATAGTAATCCGGTCCAGCCCTAAATTGGTTCAATTCCTACCTAAAAGGCTGAGACCATTTGGTGTATATTGGTAACTCCATACTGATTGAACAAGATTACGTGTATTAACCCTTGGGCCGATTTAGCTCAGTCTATGCTCCTACTTTTACAAATTGAAAAACATGAATTGCCTGATCATCAAATGCATTGAGTAAATCAATGTAAGTAAACACTTATACTGACGCTTTATCATGGAAGGTTGGTATCCAAGTCAGAAATCTTGATGTAGTTATGGATTAGGACCTGAACTTTCATAGCCACATAAAGAGCATAACAAAAGCACTATCACCTTAAAATATAGCAAGAATTAAAGGGTTGATGTCCAAACAAGACCTCCAAAAACAGATCCCTGCTTTCATTTTCAGAAGGCTTAATACAATTATTTATTCTCTAAACCTTGTGAAGGTCTGAATGTGAGGTATGCCACAATAATGGCACATAATATTTCTGTTTTCCACAGCATTTAACAAAAAATGTATATCTGCATTCTATATTTCTAATTTTCTTTTCAATATTTTTAAATGTTGTACTTTACATTCCTCCTTTTCTTGTTTTATCCCCTTTAATAATTGTCCTGTTATTTTCTCTTCTACCTTTGTAACGCACAATGAATGGCCTTGTGTTTGACTGGTGCTGTATAAATAAATGTACCTTGCCTCACCTTACAATAAACCATTGAACCCCTTGCAGCCTACCTGATTTTACATTTCAGACTTCATTAATTCCCATGGCACATGGTATACCAAACTAAAAGTTTGAATCGATAGAGAGGGGCTGAGAGTCAGGGAGCAATCCATATGTTCTACTGTAGAAAGAAATTTATCAACAGCTGAGCTCCAAAATGCCAACACTTTTGACATGTTGAGCACGTTGTGGCATCCAGTTAAGAGGCCACTGGTGCTTGTGGCTTTCTGTCAGTGCTGAAGGGAGAATCCTCCCTCGTGGGGTTTCTGCGTGCAGTCTCCCAAAGCGTATTCTCAATGAAAGTCAATATTTGGTCCCAAGACCAAAGCTGCATCAATTGAACACTCACTATAGAATATATTAATAAATTGCCTTATTCATCTGGTCACATGTTATTAAACTATCTTGGCATAATACCACTTTACAAACACTTTTCTGTTGTTCTACAACAGTAAAAAGTGTTTTCACAATCTTTAGAATAAGTTGTCAGGCAAAGCATGTCAATAAAGTGGCCTATAATACAGATGCTGTGGGTGAATATGTGTCAGTTTTTACTTATTTATCACAGCTTCAAGATTTTCAATTGGTTACATCCTCATGCATCATACCGATATCTTGCCATACATAACTAGCGTGCACAGATTACATGAGATATAGAAAAGGTTTGGTTAAAAATCAAAAAACAATAATTCAACAATTCAACCCTCCCAGACATTTATTTTATTGCAGAATTTTTTTGTATTATGTTATTGTGTCCCACTAAATCTCGCTCAAGGAGAAGTCTTGGGAGAGTTCAGTTGCTGCAGGAAGAGAACATTGGAACCGTGAGTGCGGTGAGGAAAGTGTGTTGTTTTGGACTACAGAAAGCATATCTGAGCGTTACTTAAAAGACTGGGAGGTGTGAGATTTGATGAGACGGGGGGGGGGGGGGGTTGGGGGTTGTAATGATAATAGGGACATTTCCTGCAGCAAAGCAACCACCCATCTTTTTTTTTGAGTTGCAGTTCTCTTTAGGGATTCTTTCCATAATAGCTTTAGCTTTTCAGTGGCAAAAGATCACTTTTGAGGACCTTCATAAGAGCACTTTTGAAGGACGTACGTGGACAGGGAGTCAATCATCAAAATGATTACAGCCACAGTGATCTCGCTACATAATGGACCAATTTGAAAAATGATTGACCCAAAATTATAGGAAAATATGGTCCAGGTTGAAAAATCCTGAAATTCTCCTTTAAAATCGATTCAGTTTATAATGTATGAAAATTTCCACAAGGGTGTCAAGACCACATGTTCCTTGGTATATTGATATTGATATATACTTTAACGTCCCAAAGGGACGTTTTATTAGACTCAGATGCATACAAAGCACAATGAAAATCAGAGCACAGTACAGACATACAGCATAAATAAACACACAACAGACTGACATAGTTTAACAAAACAGACAACCCCCCCTCCCCATCACCATGGTATACCCTTACACAGTTCCTACTGCCTTAGGCAGTCTCATTTAAAAGTTAGATAGAATAAGGCACAAATAACTTTTTAAAACGGTTCAGTTTAGGGAGTGGAACTCTGTATCGCCAACCAGACAGCAGAAGTGTGTATTCATTACACAATACATGATGGGGTCGGTTAGACTCCTTTGAGCTTGCCTGGTCACAGACTGGTTATATAGTAATTGCAGGCTCTGGTACTCCTTCTTTCCCATCACCTTCATAGCAGTGTGGATCCGACGGTTGATCTTTGTTTTTAATTGCCCAGTGAGGTTGCCAAAACACACTGACATCCCAAACCCGACCAAGCTCTCCAGTACAGCCTGACAGAACAAAAACACGCTCATCTGGTCCACACCGAACACTCTGTCTACGTAAATAAATCTCTGCTGAATTGTAGAACACAGGCTATCCACATGGACCTTCCAGCTGAAAGTATTGTCCAGGTGAATCCCTAGGTACTTGTATGTGGAAACCTGACTACAGACCTAGGGTTGAGGATCATCTCCTTGGTCTTAAGACCCTGACACACCATTCTGACTGCCGATCATCTGCAGAAAAGGCAGTCGGACCGATTTGGCCATGGCAGATTCAACATGTGCAATCGACTGCAAAGAACACAGACGTCTTGAGAAGATCACAGGCGGCTTTGACGACGGCCGATCGCACAGCACACACCGATCACACTCAGGCCACCGAGCTCTCCAGACTCTCCGACGACCAATGATCTGGTTGGTGTGTCAGGGCCTTTAGAGATTTAAGATGAGATGGTTGATATCGCATCACTCAACAAAATGCTCTATTTCTGAGTGGTATGCTGATGTAGATGAGGCTTTGTGCAGTAGGCTAAGGATAGTTGTATCATTTGAAAATGTAAAAAACAAAGTTTCCCTGGTGAGCTGACATACCCCTGTTGTGCACCTGTGCTGATGGTTCTTATCAAAGCTATCTATGTTGAATACGGGGAATGGGTTAACCTAGCGATTGAAGTGTTAGCTATTGTGATCAAGTTTTAATACATTTGAGATAAAATATAGAATAGTTGAGCTGTTCTGTTGGCAACTTCCAGCCCAACTAGACACAAAACGCCCAATCAACCAAAAAACCCGCCCAAAAATGTATATCGCCAGAAATCCGATAAATCATATAGTTCTGCAATGGCAAATGCACGAAAAACACCTAACGCAACCTGATTATTTACTTTAAGGTTATGTACAAGGAACCTCTCATCTATCTCTCATACACAACCCTCACAAGGTGTGTGTAACCAACACACTGACAGCAGCAGAAAATGGGTCTTCAATGAGATGAGTCAGACGACTCATAAATAAATGCAAACACACAAAATATACATGTAAAAGACCAATGGTGAGCACAATAAACACCTGAATGCAAACATATTGACTTAATAACTTTTACGTTACACACACAGCCACATGTTGTATGTTTGGTACATGAGCTAAAATAAATCCACAAAATGTGCCATGCATAAAATGATCTTACATTTATGTAAAACTTCAACTTTTAACAATCTAACTTAAAGACTTAATTCTAAGAACTTAAAGAACGTAAACCGGAAAAATATGTCCAGTCAACGGCAGCTCAACTAAACGGCATCTCCTTACGACCAGCCCAGAGGTTTGAGTGACAGGTCTGATGGCCCGCCCCTAATTACAGGCAAGCATTGTTTTTAGTATTTAGCTTCTACCGGCAGTACACCCAGATATGCAGCAAGCAGCTAGCCTCTAGCCATATGAACGGGGGTCCCCAGAGACAAATGCACAGACTTTAAGTATAAAAGATTTTAGCTGACTGTAATAAAGAATATTTTCCCCTTACTTAGCTGTCTTGTTTATTCATTTTGCACACTAATCCTTTTTATAATCAGCAGTTCCAGTTTATGCACATTTTGATTGTGTAACACCCCATATCACACTATATTTCCAGGGTTGGAGTTGTCGGTTCGCCCATCAATTCTCCCCCTTTTGCCCTCACCACACATGGATGGCACCTGTCGCGCAAGATGCGTCCAAGGCAAGGTGCAAGTACTGCAGGAGCGAGATACAAGCGCATCTAATGCCCCTTTTCCACCAACGGTACCAGCTCAACTCGCCTAGACTCGCCTCGACTTGGCCCACCTTTTATTGTGTTTCCATCTCCAAAAAACTGGTACTTTTTATAGTAGCACCTCCATCGAGGTTTCAAGCGAGCTGAGCTGGTACTTTTGTCTGACGTAAACAGGCTGCTGGCAACTGATTGGCCAGCGGCTGCAAACGGGAATAATCACTCGAAGTTAAGTTGTATTCCGGCGTGGCTGAAGTCCACAGAACCGCTCCCGAGGGAGACACGGATCAGCGTTTCTCCCTGTGTGTCGCTCCTTTCCCGGGGCTAGAGTAAGGCTGCGCGTGGTTGTGTGTGTGCGACGTGGTTGTGTGCGGCGTTGTTGTGTGCGATGTGGTTGTGTGCGGCGTGGTTGTGTTTGTCCGGCTTGGTTGTATGTGTTCGGCGTGGCTGGAGTCCATGGCTCCACTCCCCATGGGCGTCAGTTTGGTCTGAAATGTGCTGGGGACAGAGAGGCATTCGAAAGTGTATTTTCACAAGTGCTGAGGATGCATTCTTTCTTTCTCTTTAGTGCAGGAAATGAATGGTTCTGAAAGATGGCATTCCCATGTAGCTTACTAATGAATAAAATGTATACAAAAAACTGTCTGACACGTTTTATGAAGAAAGCGTTTCCAAAAAGCATTGGACATACACTATGACCCACTATGTTCTGCTCCATGTACCCAATGTTGACAACGTGACATGACATGACTAAGCTACCAACAAAAACAAAGAGGAGCTAGGAAAGGAAATTAACTACATCTTTAAGTTATGAAGGGGCAAACGTGTGGCTACACACAGCACTACAAATGTCAACGAGAAAAAACATAAAATATTTGTTGCACAGCTGAACGCTGTCGCTGTATCACATAATGAGCTGGCTGTTCACACAACACGCATCCATCCAATCTACATCACGCAGTCTGACCAAAACTCATGCACTCCCCACCACAATTATTCCACTAATTGCTCCACTATCGTCATCTCCACTATATTCATCACTGTACGAACGCAAATCGTGGATAAGTTAGGCTACTTGGTGGGTATGGCTAACATCAATTGCAAGAGTTAAAACAGCTGACCACTTGAGTGCAAAAAACACAAAAGACTAGCCACAGCACCAGCAAATAAATATTGCTTCTTAGCTTTATTTATGTGGCAGTGGCCTGCAGATGCATCCCGTGGTGAAGCCAGCCGCCACATCCATTTAGTTCACTAGGTTTTCTCTCTGATACTGTCCATGGTGCTAGCAACCTGCTCTGGTGCTTTTGACCCATGTATTCAGGCTAAAATTACTTTTTGGTTGTCTGATGCCTCATCATTGCATCCCAGCCAAAGAGTATGGGTATTAATGCCTCATCCATTGCCCAAGCCAGGCTGGCAGCTCATCCAAAAATAAGTAAGAGATGATGTACAGAACGCCAGTCATTATCGGGAAGATAAGCCCCGCCAGGGCGAACCGGACACAGACAAAGTGGCGGTGTCTTGCTTCGCCCTGAAGGCTTATTTTTGAAAATGACCGGCGACATTCTATACATTATCCCGCTTATTACACGGCTACTTGCCAAAATGAAAAAATAACTTCACACAGTGTGTCTGGCGTGCCTGGAACCAAACCAAATGGTGGTGAGTTGAGCTGGTACTGTCGGTGGAAAAGCGGCATAAGAGATCTCAAACAGAACTGAAACAAAGAGACACAAGGCTAGCTGTCTCCCGAGGGTGAATGCCAGCAATAGGTTGTTCGCTAGGCCAAGGCCAACATGCTCTGGAGAGGATGACATCGGTAGTAATCAGAAGAGAAGGGAACATCGAATTGCAACATGCAAGGCTTGCCACACATCAATCAATGTCGTGGATGACCAGTCCGATGTCCTAGAAGAGGCATTTGGACAATTCAAAATGCACCACACCAAGTGGATGGCCTAATAAAATCAGTGCTGGCCCCTCACTTCAGATGCGAGTTAAAGGACGATATCGGTGCATCTGCATTGGATGTGGAGTTACTTGGATGAGACCACCGATGTATCTGTCAATAAACTGCTGTGCATATGCATTAAATGCAGGTCACTAAAACATGGCAGTTCATCAGCTCTTACCTATAGGGTTAGTTCAAGTGACATGTGCAAATGCCAGCAGCATCACAGACTTGATCCTCACCTTCATGCAAGAGTGTGGCCTAAAAACAGTAAGAATATGGTGGGGATCGCCACAGGAAAAAAACACTGTGTACAAAACAGCCCGATTTAAAACTTATAAAGCGGTCTGTCATTCATTGGCTATAGTGGCAAACAAGGCCAAGGATATATTCCATATATCTAGACTATTTTATTTTTTTTCTCACTCAGCCAAACGTCAAACACTACAAAGTTCTCTATGAAAATCGAAATGATGCAATGGCCCCACTGACTGCCATTGTGCACTACTTGTTGGTTAGGTGTAACTGACTACATCGACAGAATTTTGTAACAGCAAGCAACAGACTCACAAGTGCAGAACACTGCTACGCAAGGTTGTTGAGCCAAATGTACAGTGATCAAGCAAACATACGTTACATAAACTTCCTTCGGCCAATGTTGGTGGAAATAAAAACAGTGAAAAGGTCTTTCATTCAGAGACAGGGGACTCACTGGGTTTCTCGGGATCTTGAGGAGCTTTACTTGTCCACAGGAGAGTCACAAAGCCTGGTGTCTTTAGATTGAACAGTGACTGTCATAACTTTATCTAAACTCAAACAGCATATACCTCTCCGCCCAAGACGCAGACTTGGGCACCACATTTCAAGAAGGGCTCATTGCGAGGGCATTGAAACCTGAAATAAAGGAAATGATCGCTGTGCGGTGCTTTGCTTTTAACAAAGTACTGTTGGCGCAATATCAAATGCGATCACCCGAATCGCTGGCCATGCTGCGGAAACTGGAGCTGCTCTCCCCTAAGTCAGTGATGTCCACCATAAACAGACCATGGTCAGAGAGTCGCCTATGGATATTTTTTTCATGCTCTGTTGATACTTTAGCTATCAGTGGAGAAATATCACAGCAGTTGGCTTCTTGAGACACCAGGCCATTGACATGTTTTGGATGGAGATTGAAGCCTTCAACGACGCTGGGGGGAATAAGTGTTTTGAAGAATGAGTACTTTGTGCCATCAGATTGCTGTCCCTGCCAATATTCAATATTTAACACCCACATAGAGAGAGCATTTTCCCAAGTGGCACTCTTAAAAGATGACATGAGGATCCGTATGGGACTGCCACTCCTGATCATTCTTATGGAGATGTGCTCCAGCCTGCAAAGCAGTTAATGGACGGCCGCTACTTTCAGACCTCCTCAGCAGCACGCGTGTGCCAGACGCACTATCTATCTAAAACACACACCATTCTTGCAAACTGAACCACTGTAGGGGGGTCTGGGGGCACACTTATTATGATTATTAT
>JAOPUA010000169.1:17543484-17553501 GCA_027122455.1 Trisopterus luscus | reverse complement strand
ATCGAGCAGCGAAAGTAGACCTGAGGGTGTCCAGCCCAAACTGCCGAGCGAAATTCAAATTTCCCGGAAGTTCGGGCCGGGTTCACCCAGCCTACCCATTCATGTAATGAGCTCACCTTTAGGCTAGGCTAACTTAGGCCAACTTATTTTGTCCTAGCACTTTCAAGAATATGATATGCATTCATCTAAAAAATGTGTTTAATTGGGAGGTATGCAGCTTAAAAGCAAAACAGCAAATATAAAGCAACTACCAAATGAACACTCCTTAGTGGATTCAGTTTCTTCTATAAAACCACAGACCGAGATTTGTTTTAAGTTAGCTTTTTTCAATAGAGCACACCAGTGTTTTGATTAAAAGCCATAATTTTGTTACCATCCAAAGTATGCTCACCACGTGCCGTTATATTGTGAAATTATAGTATATGGTCCTGCAGAAGCCACAAGTTAAATTGGGATCGTCTCATTTTTAGAAAAACACGTTTTATTTGCGATGTCTTTTAAACCACTACACTACCCATAATCCTAAAGTGTAACATGACTGGCGATGATTGGTGGTATGTATATATATAGCCCTTTTTTTCATTAGATGTATAGATTGCTGTCAGGATTTAAACAGAATGTCAGCAAATATGATGAGAAATGCTTCTGAAAAAATCCCTAACCCTACCTTTAAAGTAGTTGTGTCGAAGATGCCCTTTTGTTCTCTTTGAGAACATCTTTGGCGTTTAGCGGTAATTTTATCTAGATACAAATGCCGATAGCAACACTCAGTTAGAATCATCATATACCAGCAAATGCAAGGGGTCATCAGTGGGCCATAAACTCAACCACCATTATGTTACCTCATTCAGTGATAGATAAATACTTAACAGACACTTATTTACAGGAAATCTTTCACGAAGCAATTTAATGGCAGACCTGACTAAGAGCTGTTAAGCATCCTCTGTATTAGGCAGCTACAGAGGATGCCCCCCCCCCCCCTCTATTTATTTACTTTTTATTTTCTGATCCCAGTTATTCAATAGGATGTATTACTTGCGCTTTACTTTCACAATTGCTCTGATTTTGTTATGTTTACTGTGTCTTATATGTCTTGTCTGTTATGTGTGGAGAAAGCCAGCTCACTTAACTGTACACCAAATCTGCCTCTGGGTATAGATAAAGTTAGCTCCCAGAGCACTAGCTTGCTAGCTGGAAGCTCTTGGTGTCTTTGGCAGTGACCTGAGAAGTTTCATCCTCCTGGTTGCCACTTTGTCAGACAGCCTTGGTAGCCCCCCATACAGATGCTTGTTGATAATATGCTCGTTCTGGTCGATGTTCAGTATTACATGCAGCATGGTGTAGTATCCATATAGAGACTTTTGCAGGGTCTGCTTCAAGGTCGAGGATTCACAGCCATAAAGGAGTAGGCTACAGATTCCATGGTTGCTTGGAAGAAGCTCATTTGTATGTGTTGAGGGAGACTGGATTTCCATACACTAGTCATGCCTTCAGGGCCCTCAATGCCAGCACCTTCCTCACCTTAAGGCCCTGTTCTGATGAATCAGAACCAGAATCAGCTTTATTGGCGAGGTTTGCGTAAACAAACAAGGAATTTGACTTTGATTAACCCTTGGCTCTCAAAGTACAACACTCACTTAACCTATTGTTTATATTAATTTACATAAATTTATTACAGAAAGAACAGTACAAAATATAAATACACTGTTAAGTATACAGTATAACAATACCATAGAATTTACTAATTTACAAAAAAGAACATACAATAACTAATTAATTTAAGAGAGAGAAGAAGTGGTGCAATATCAGTACAGTCAGAACAGTACATTACGGTTAGAGATTTAAGATTTAAATATAAATATAAATTTAGTGCAAGGCAGTTCAGTGCAATGGCAATATATTAATAACAATATTGGAGTAGTAAAATTTAAATATACATGAGGTAGATGAGCAGAACAGTGTTGATAGACTTTGTTTATTGAAAAGTTGGGGGCTATTTCTGAGCGTTCAACAGATGACTGCTTGGGGAAAGAAGCTGTCTTTGTGTCGGCCCGTTTTGGCAAACAGTGCCCTGCCTACCAGTGGGAAAGTAGGTTAAACAGTTTGTGACCAGGATGTGAGGAGATTTTTGCTGCCCTTTTCCTGACCCTGGACCGGTACAGGTCCTGGATGTAGAGAAGGTCAGCCCCAATGATCCTCTCCGCAGCCCTAATTGTCTGTTGCAGTTTGGCCCTGTCTCTTTTGGTGGCTGACCCAAATCAGACAGTGATGAAGGTGCAGATGACCGACTGAATGATGACTGAGAGAAGGTGGTCAGCAGCCCTTTAGGCAGATTAAACTTCCCTAGTTGTCGCAGGAAGTATAACCTCTGCTGGGCCTTTTTCTGGACAAATTCTCTTTTCTCTGGAGTCAATTCTGCGGATAACATTTTAGGTCCTGTGAAATGGTTGATCTCAGGAACCTAAAGGAAGTGGACAAGTGGACACTGTGTGTCGCTCTGAATGGTGGTGGGGGGGGACTTCTCCTAAAGTCCACTGTCATCTCCCCAGTCTTCTTGTGGTTTAACTCCAGGTTGTTCTGAATGCACCATTCGACCAGATGTTCGACCTCCTGTCTGTAAGCAGACTCATCGCCATCCTGGATCAAACCAATGACGGTGGTGTCATCTGCAAACTTCAGGGGTTTTATGGACGGGTTCGTTGAATTGACCCAAGAACCCAGGTACTTGAAGCTGCTACCAGAGCATTTCCTCCTGCTGTCTTGAGAGGTAGATGGGGTATGTTATCCAGGGGTATGTTATAAGTGAGGACCTCAGTTCTTTGCATTCAGCCTGATGGCCACCATGGCACATTCTACCTCCCCTCTCTCTCAAGAGCTTCTGTGTCTGTTCCACCTCGTCAGACATCAGGCAGATGTCATCTGCATTGTCCAGGTCTGCTAGGACTACAGCAGGGTATCTTTTTGACTTTCGGGGTGTAATTGTGAAGCCAAGCTCCTGTTCATGCCCAATGGCTTTCGTAAGCACGTAGTCCAGGGCTATAACAAAGAGAAAGGGGGCAAGATTGTCCCACTGCAGCCCCCCTGCCTGGATGACAAACTCTGCACTGTCACCATCAGGTGTCACCACCTTGGCTCTTGTGTCCCTGTGCATGGCCTCTATGGCCCACTGATGTGAGGTTGTTCTTCTTTACCTCTTCGATGATGCTCCTTAAGGCCAGGATTTGGGCTAAGGCGGACCTTCCCTTTCTGAAGCCATTTTGGTTGAACCTCAGGGGAGGGTCAATGGCATCCTGTTTCCAGTTTACTATCATGCGGTTGTACATCTTCGCTGTGACACAGGTCAGGCTAATGCCACGATAGTTATCCGGCTTAGACAGAACGGCACGGGGCTGATGTTGCAGAGGGACATTTTATCAGGCTTGTCGAGATTCATGAGGACTGCAGGTGTCTCCTCCTTGGCTCCCTCCCTCCCAACTGTCCCTCCCTCATCTCATTTCATGACCTTCCATGACTCCTTATATTGCCGTTCGCCATGCACTGCCTCCACCTTCCTCACATCTCCATCAGCTTCTCCCCTTTGATCCTGTCGTAGGTGTTAAACAGCTGGTGATTGGCCTCATTCAACACCTCCCGATTGCCTTAAGGATGGATGACCTCCATTTTCTCCTTGGCAGTATGTAGTCCAGCTGACGTAGCATACCGCTCCTGGAACGTCCATCTTTTGCCCATTCGCATTCGATTAAGCCTTCATCCGCCCTTGCTCCCCGACCTCCCGATGCTGTACGGTGCGGAGCCAGGCTCGAGCAACACCTGTGACTTTTGTTTGGAGTGACCTTCTCCTAGATGGGTTCCCTACTATGGCTATAAGCCACAACTGCCCATGCTATTTGCCCATAGTTGGGACAGTGGTTGAGAGATGCCAGAGCCTGTCCACACACCGCTGGTCCTGCACGCCTTCTCTCTGGGGCCACCTGCTGCTCCGAGATCCCCTGAAGTTTAGCCTGGGACTGCAAAGTACCCAGTTACCATGGCTACCATGGCCGAGATACGGCCACATACACACACACAATAGGACTATATAAAAAACATATATAGGCCTATATAACACTTTAATAAACCAAAGACATTCAAGATCAAGTTAAACTTTACAGAGTTTTATTGTATATCTGAGTGAATGCATTCCTAGCATGAGACTCTCTAGTTGTAGGAATCTGAAATGAATCTAAAATGTATGTCACCTTGTACGCCAGCAGTGTGACTCACCACTATCACCGGCGCTATGCTATTAGTTCTATACGTGGGTATAGAACTAATTGATCTTGTCTATGATAATAACGTACCACTCAATTAGTTGCAAGAGTGCTGGCCCGCAATTATCGGCCAGTTGTATTTTTTTATTTTATGAATATTATGAATCCTGTATGATGTCATTTAGCTAGAGCAGTGGTTCTCAACTGGTCTGGCCTTGGGACCCACATTTACCACGGTCATTGTGTTGCATGTCACCAGACATTTCCTCAATGCGCCTACCTATTGTATCATTCGACAGTGGTATGGTCTTCAGCTTACCTGCCGCCGGTTGATCTATAACCTGCCTGACCATGTCTATTGCTGCAGGAAAGAGAATCTCTTCTGCTATTGTGTGGGGTTTCTTGGCCTTTGCCATACGATGAGCTACGTGGTGAGATGCACTGAGTGCCTGTTCTTGTTTGGAACATGATGTTGTGAGGCACTTCTGTGATGCCCTCAGCTCATGGGGCATCCTCTAAAGTACTCAACCGGTTTGTCTTTGCACATGGGATGTTTTGTTTCTAAATGACGTTTAAATTTTGATGGTTTCATGCACTCTTGTGCGAGCACTTCACACCACACACTTTCTCCCTTTTTATCCTCGATGTACGTAAATCCATATTTGACATACATTGTATTTGCCCTTCGCCATATTTAGCTACTGCCAGCCAGCCTGTTACCATGGCAATGGCTTGCCTATTGTACATATGTCAAAATAATAGTCTGACATTTGATCGATTGCCTAATCACTGGAACTATATTTAGCTTTTCTATAGTTTACTTAGTTAGTCTATAGAACAACTGAGATGACGAGCTGATAAAATGTTACACGATATTAAAACTAAAAGACTCTTCAGAAACAAAATATTGAATTGTTCTGAGCTGGAGCAGTGAATTTCTGTTTTGCTATTTCTTGTTTGATAGTTTTGTTAATCTGTTCAAATATATTGTTATTGTTTTGTCCAAAAGCTTTGATTTGTTTTAACCTACGAGCTGAACATCATAGATACCAATTGATTCAAGGCATTGAAAGCCAAGTCCTCCATAAAAACAGCCTCGTGCCCGTAAGCCCGTAAGGTTCTATTGCTGCATTATTGACTGTGGCCACAAGAGGGAGCTACAGCTCAATACATTTGCATGAGGTGCAGCACCACAATGAGGCCTTCTGAATATATAAAGGTTGAATGCAAATATAAATACTGCCCGGTAGATTTTTTTTAATTTAAATTCCAATTTCTGCGTCTACTTCTTTCTAGATTATATAAGTAAAGAACACTGTCTTTAGTCTTATGTAATGAGCTCACTGCTCACCTATCGAGAAAGCAAACGGGGATACTAACTGACTTTTTGAACCGATTTTGAACTGAAATGCTGAAATGCTGAAACTGAAATGCACTTTCCTGAAAGCTGTTTATGGGGAAGCTTTCATTGTATGTAGGCCTACTTGCAGATACATTTTCTTATAGACTTAAGCTAAGCACTATAAGAAATAGGCTAACTTATTTCTTCCTCGCACTTTCAAGAATATGATTTGCATACGTCTACATTTATTTATTAATTTTAATTGGGTTGAATGCAGCTTAGAATAAGAATAGCAAATAGAAAGCAACTGTCAAATGAACACCCCTTAGTGGATTCAGTTTCTTCTATAACACCACAGACTTAGATTTGTTTTAAGTTTCCTACCCATTGTGTGGGTAGTTCTCTCAGGGCGAAGTAGATTAGGCCGATAACTACTGTAGTTATAAGTTATGCTGCTAGGCCCATGCCTGCATGCCAATCAGGGCTTCCAACAAGGATGCTGCTTAACCGGGAACTTTAGTATTCAAGGCAAGCTGGTGAGAATACTGAAAGCATCCGTCAGCCAGTCATATACACTGATGCAGTCATTAGACAGCTGTGGTGAAGGACCACTATAGAGCGCAGAGGAGACGTTAACATGTCATTACCCTGACAGGAAGGAAGCCCTCCCACTGCTAGTAAAATTAAAAGATGAGGAGAAAATCCTGCAGCACACTGCAGGACATATGGCAGATACCGAGGGCATACAAAAGAACCATCATCTCGTGTTTCGCTTTCAGAAGCTTTAATCGCCGCAGTCATTGCTGCATACATGGGTGGATTGAACTAATCGATGCTGTATTGTCAAAAGGAGTTTACTTATTACCAACATAAGGAAAATATACTTGTTTTTCGGCAACATGAGAGCATGCAAAAGTATGGTATATGCAAAGGCCAAATGCCAAGGATGAGGTCACAGATGATAACATCACACCCCATTTCATCACTACTATTCGGAGAAACGTGTTGCTTTGATTATGGTCAGCATTTGACTTGAGGAAAGGCAGGGTGTATATCCAGTGAAGCGCTCCAGTCATATTTGATGGCTTAAAATGGTCTGTGGTCTGTAATGCTTCCCCAAAGAGTCCTGAGAATGTCACACAGTATCATTTCCATTGGCCTCTGCTCTACCGTGTTATTGCTGGGGCGAGCAATGTGGAGTTCAGCACGTAGAAAGTGGCTTGTGAATATACAAAATAAATGGTTGAATGCAAATAAACAAACAACACAATAAACAAACTACAAAAATCAAGCAAAGAAAACATCGTAGGCCTATGGATGAAATGGTTGAAACCAGCATGCACATGGGGAACATGCACGTACGTGTTGAGCAACAGTGAATACAGTAAATGGCAGCTAAGGAGGGGAAGACATTTCCTAGGCAACAAAGAATGCTCGGTATGGAAGCTTTACAGCTTTACAGAGGCAGTTTAGCACCTGTCCCTTAACACACGCCTAAGAATGTGCATTCACACTTGTAGTTGGTGTACATTGTTTAATAACACAATGCACGAATGTTGCACTGAGGCATATGTAGGATATATGCCATGTACTATTTATTCAGTCCATTCAACTTATTGTTGGAAAGGACAGTGGGTTAATCAGGAGTATATTCTTAAAACTAAGATTATGGTGTTTTGTCTATCATTTACAAAATAACTGTCAAAGAGGTTTTGGTGCTTCACTTTGGACTGTTATCCTAAAGGGATTTTCCAACAAAAACATCAGGAGTGTGGGTTTTATATTTTCTGCGTCGAAAGAGAAGTTCCATCATGTTAGATTAATATTCTCCATTAACCGAAACTGAATATACAGAACAGACGTCTACTAATCTGCTGAACAAAAATCCATATTTCAAACATGGATTATGGTGGGAATATGGAACATTTCTCAGCACACTTTACTAGTTCGTCCTTTAGATAGAGCTTCTAATAAGTCCAAAAATGACCTACTTTAATGAAGTTGAATCTAGACAGATTGATTCACAATTTTAAAAAGAGAAATGTCAATCATAGCATTCGCTCTGAATGAATAGAATATGAATATGATAACATAAACTGGTTGCATTACACATTAAGCATAAATAGGTTGAAGTTGAAAGTGTGTTTTTAGGCCGATGTATGCAGAAGTAAGGCCTGCACCCATTGTCCCGCTCTCTCAAGACACAGAGAAATGCAAGCAATCCGACGTGTCTTTTTGGTAAAGGTGGCTTAATGTTTGTCTTTGGTTTACTCAGTGCCTGGTCGTCTGGTTGGATTAGCCTTTTGAAGGGCCTCGGAGGTATCAGCCAACATCAACAAGCCGTCTAACTGGGCCACTGGATAGAGCGGGCGGTGCGGCTCCAGCTGGGTTTTGACTGTGGTGTGAATCAGGTTTGCACTGCTGGGCATCTGGAAATAAAGCCTTTACTTCCGTATTCTTTGAAGCCACTATCAAAGCATTGAATACAGTATGTTGCTAAGCTATTATTCAGCCTTCTCCAGTGACGCAGGTGCAAAGATGTGTGATAGCTTTAGACATTGAACAGAGGCCACAGCACAATATCTTTAGGCAGACCACGTTCTCAAGAAGTGCTTCTTGACATTTTAAGTAACTCTTGCTTAGAGTTGAAATGCCATTTGACTGCCCTCAGCTTAATTCAATATTAAAGTTCCCTGAAGAAGCAAACCTCTGTCCTGGTAGTGAGATGTATTCCAGGCTCCACGCACCTATTGGTCACAACACAGCAGGGAGTGTAAATGACATGTAATAGCTATTTGCCTTCTAGGCAAAAATGTACGACAGACTCTTTCAGTGGCTGGTAGCATGTGAAACATTCACACAGTCAATTGTTTGTGTATGGTGGTGCAGGGGCAGTTAGCAACCATGGGATACAAGCTGGTCAGCAATGCAGTTATCCTCTAGTGGGAGTTCCAAGATTAAAGTGATGTGTGTATCCAAATTGGTAAATAAATCTGAGGCACTGCTATGCTTGTGTTATCGTCTTTGGAATGCCTGTGCTGAGTTCATTCGACGTCGTATCATGAAGAAGCCCCCCCACTCAGCGGGAAATTCCAGCCCAGAAGAGGAACACTTAGCAAGCTAGTACAGGGCGCCAGATACGCTGACGGCAACCGCCATTAAAAACAAAAAGACATGAAAAGATGACCCCCAGATTTGAGTCAAGTCATTGGCTAAACGTGCAGGGACTACTGAGAGAAAGGGGAAGTGTCCTTTGCACATGTTCACTGAGTGTAATGGGAATGCACCGTAACTCAGTCACTAAGTATTGTTTTCACTAAAACAATTCAGTTGGTACATTTCAAGTTTGTTGTTGGTCATGTGTTATTTCACAGACACAGGCCTACAGACACACTTATGGTGTGTAAGACAATCGCAGTACACTGCTTAAAACAAAAAAGTTTGGAATTAACCCTATTTAAATTAAGTTATAAGGTGTTTTTTTTAAGAAAATTATTAACAACTTATGAAGCATCTGCCTCATTAACCCTTAATGTGAAGGCCACATAAGGGTGACACTCAAAAATGCTCTCTTCATTGGCTGTCTCCTATGGGTGTTCTGAACTCCATGTAAAGGTGTCACGATGGAAGGGTGACACTCAAAAAAGTCTCCTTAGTGTGTTCAGTGTAAATAACTTTTGTCATTCCCTGTATCTTTCTCATCCCTTTCACTAACCGGTGGTAAGGATATTTTGGAATAGATGTATGACTCAAAACGTTAATGCTCATTGACAATACGATGTACGAATAACCTAATAGAAAGACATCATGACAGCCATTAATGTGATACTTTCGCTTTGTTTTTTGTGCTACTGTATTACACTGTATTATTGCATCTAATTGGGGCCTTATTATTACCACTAGTTAGCTGGTTGATTTAAATCCAGTGGCTGGAAACGTCTGCTGGACGTTACAAACGTTTCCCGTTTGTAAGGGCTTTAGTGTTCTCAGTTCACTCAGTCTCTCGACCGCAAACTGTACGCTTCCAAATGTTTCCCCACTGTAGGGCAGGGCCTCCGTTCTGTAAACCACCCTTTCCTAAAATGCTATAAATAGCAGCCAATGCCAAGAGGGTAACAATACTTTGCATGTTTTAACAACCTGACTCAAATTCTGAAGAATAGAAAGTAGATCAGTAAGATAAGTTCTCAAACACTGTCATCACCAGAAATAACCAAACTCAGGCCACAACACACCAGCAGCTATTATTTTGAATGTGTTTATTAGATTCCATTTGTTTTTTGATTAACGGCGATCGGTTACCGGAGTATGCTTTATATGTTACGTTAAGCATCTGATTGGACACACGCACGTGTGTGTACGTGTGTGTGTGTGTGTGTGTGTGTGTGTGTGTGTGTGTGTGTGTGTGTGTGTGTGTGTGTGTGT
>JAOPUA010000169.1:17506311-17517364 GCA_027122455.1 Trisopterus luscus | reverse complement strand
TAAATGTATTAAAGGTCCCTCATTTTGTTTTTCTTGAAGGACTGTGAGCCCAGAGTTGAAGTCGTATGCCCTCGGAGTCTTGTTTCTTCTGCTTCGACTGATAGGTAAGCAGCACTTCATGTGTTTATAGGATATTCATCACATTCAAAATGATTTTGAGACGCAATATCTGTGCTTTAAGATTGTTTCTTAAGAGGCCGTTTTTAGGATGACCTTGAATCTATTATCCAAATGTAAATACATTTGACGAGGATGATGAGGAGGAGAAGATACTGATTAAATGTCTTTCTGGGATACAAAGGAATATTTTCATCAGACAGAGTCACAAAGCTAGAACTAAGGTCAAATTCAACCTCACCTACCGTTTAATCATAATCTACAGTCAGAGAACATATTGATATGCCGGAAAAGGGATTAAGCAAAAAGTATAATTATCTACCCCTATCTTCCCTTAAAAGGTTAAACGATAATTATGAAACCCCTTCTAAGATCTTCTGAGAAAAATGTCAAGTATTGAGATGAATTGCTCTGCCAACTGAAAGGTTCCCAAATGCTGCCCTGGAATGTGGAATATGGGAACGAGAATGACGAAGACCAATACTTAGTAGTCTGGAATAGTTTTGATTGATTCTAACTGGCTCTGAGCATTAACAAATACAGATTTTCCTTGGTGGATGAGTCAAAGGACAACGTCCATGCCAAGATCACCTTAAACCTATCTCATGTTCACGCTAGCGGGCTGCAAGGCCCCCCCTCCCCTTGACAAGGAGCTTTACTTTTCATTAAAACGAAACAGTCTGAAAAATGAAGAATGAACATTTGGAAACTAAACAATACAATACAATACCAAAATCTCTCCAGTTCAAATTGATAAACTTGGAGTTGAAATGTCAGTAGGATAAATGAGAACAAGGAGGGATGAGCTGGCTTTAACCCCCCCGTCCTGTGTCCGTCCCGTAGGATTCATCCCTCCCCCTCTGATCTTCGGTGCTGGGATCGACTCGACTTGCCTTTTCTGGAGCTGGGAGTGCGGCGAGAGGGGCGCCTGCCTGCTGTACAACAACGTGGCCTACAGGCACCTGTACGTGGGCCTGGCCATTGTGCTCAAGGGCATCGCCTTTCTCCTCTACAGCACCACGTGGTACTGCTTGCGCAGGAACTACCGGAAGTACATCAAGGCTAACGAGAACCACATGACGCAGACGGAGTTCTATCCGTCCCTCACAGACACGGATGGCCCCAAGCTGGTGGACCGGACAAAGTTCATTTACAGCCTGGAGGACCACGAGATCTGTGAGAATATGGAGTCAGTTTTATAACGCAGACTTGCGCAGCGGAAGGAGGGCAAAGATGTTAAAAGAATATTTGAAATCGCTCGAAAGATACTATTATTTAATTTGTTTTTATTCTGTTTTTGAAAAGATTAAGATGTTTTGATAAAAGCCAATCTATTTAAAGGCCCGTTTAGGTCATAGGAATATTTTCACTTATTTTTGGTTGCACATCCGTGGCAACTTTTGAAGGGTCCATTTTTGTAGTTAAACTGTCAACAAGGTGTTGTTTAGTGCCAGTCAATTCCTACTTTGAGTGGGTGGCAGACAACATGGCTCCGTTCTAAAGCCCTTGTTGATCTGAAGCTGGTTAACATAATTGTATGCTTTTAGTTGCATCACTACTAGCCATATCTACTTAGGTCTGTCATCTGTCTGAAGCGACTGAGTCTGTTCAGCTTGTGTTCGGCGTCGGTCTAAACAGTCTCACAAATTAAATTGTGATTTAAACAAAAATAAGTCATGGACGGTTCTTCTTCTATCCGTATTTAAAGTGGCCAAGTGTTTACAAAACAAATGTCATTTAATACACATTTTATATAAATGGCGCAGGGCAGTTTCTTATAAAGAAAGAATAAGTTAATATTGGGTTGTTTTAGTGTGCTGTTGACAAACTGTTACTAAGCCAGACGGTGTGTTTGTGCAGCATACTCTTGTGGTTCTCCTGCTGGATAATAGACACTGTTTTTGATACCGTTTGGACTAGACTGATAAGTCTGGCTGTTAGGTTGCAAAATGTCTGCAATTTCTATGTTATACCGTCAATGTTTTTTTTTTTGAATTGATTGATTGATTGATTGAAGTTTGTTTTTCACTATAGCAGATTGTAACGTTCCCAGAGTTTAATCAACTTAATATGTCTTAATGATAGATTTTAAATTAAGGATTTTATTCTTATTGGATATAACACTTTATTTTATTTTTTACATTACACAAAGGTTTAAATTATATTTGTTTAATAGGTATTTGAAAAGTTCAAATTGAAAATATATTATCTAGGTTCTACCAAATGTTTGTATGTTTCTTGTGGTTGCGGACAATTCACAGCTTTGCTGGATGTGTTGCATCATTAAACAAAAGAATACAGCTTGTCACTTAGAATGAAAGGTGAAAAGTGTTTGAATTTCGAAGTAATGCAAATCTCCAAGAAAAAACACTAACTGTATTCCTAGCCATGTATTTACATCATTTAATTGCACTTATTGGCACATAAGACTTTGGTTGAGGGTTTCTCTACATTTACAGTTTTAGCATTGTCCCTTTTCTTACACCTTTTTGTATGGCAACATATCATTTATTTTATTCTGAAATAAAACATTTTTCAGAAAATTGACAAAAGTGCTTTATTTAAGTTAAGCAAAAACATAGGCCTACTGTGTGCACATCAGAAAAGCCAGCACCTGGAGACGAGCAACCAACTGGTATGAGAACATTGCTTGGTTATTTAGGCTCAAATTAAATCAATTTAAAGTCTTACTCTAATGATGAAAGTAATGTAAATATAAATTACCTCTTCAATGTTAATTTTATATTTATAGTCAATTTAATGTATGCAGATGTGTTTTTCTTTTCCTTTTCGGTGGGCCTATTCCATCCTATTCATTTAAATAAGCAATTTGTTATGCAAGGAAGGGTAACAGATGTGAGGAACATCACAGATGGCTATGCCAACAAAGGGACGGGGGTCGGGGCTATAATGCGGCGCTGTCCCTTTAAGGCGGTGATCCGCTGCATGGCCGTGTGAAGGTACCGGTTAGGTATTGTGTTGCCAGATTGGGCCAGATTTCCCGCTGGGGGCCAGATTGGACGAGATTACTGGCTGCGGTGCGGGTCTTGCCAGATTGGGCGGGAAATCTGTCCCAATCTGGCAACACTGGTTAGGTACTACACGCTTTAAAGTTTGATTTTGGAATAGAGGGGTTAGTCCATGTAGCGGCCCCATCGGCCAGGGTGTAAAGATTTCTGTTTTAACTGAAATGAGCTCAATGTGTATTTTTTGGCCACAGGAACGACCTGGTCGATTTGCGTTAATATAAATGAAATATTGGGCTAATGTAGCATTTGTTCAGCGGGCTTTGGCTGCAGTTGACCGCTAGCTGCAGTCACCGACACCCACCTCATCATGCGGTTGGGATTCCTCACACTGATGTTTGGGATTATCACACTCTTGGTTATATTTTTAAAAATGTCCGATATTACGGAGGTAGAAGAAGGAACTGCGTAAGTACAATGTCGTTTTATCTACGCAGTGCATGATTCAGGTTTACAGCAGTCGTCCTCATCTTGTACCTTGCAACACATGGCTTTAAAACTCACCCATCCCGCCTTATATCAACTATAAGTAATGCCGTAAGTTCTTTAAAAATTGTATTCATACAATGTACGTATGACACATAGTTTATCAGATGTGTGTGTTTGTGTGTGCAGACCCTACACACTGGTATGGTTACTAGTGGATGAGAGTTAGAGATCTGGGCTATAATTCACTTGTCCTGGAAGAGAGGGAGAGAGGGAAGGAGGGGTACATTTCCCTTGTCCTGTGAGAAACAAAGACCCTACAGAATGAAGGCAAGAGGAGGTCTGGGCCCTGGACTTGTAGTCGTTAAGAAATGCAGCTTGGATTCTATTTATGAATCCCAATTAGGCTCCTGTGTCTCATTCTGCAATGAGGTCATATTGATCCTTGTATACACTTGAAGAAGAATATATTACGCACTTGAGGAACCAGTCCAGCATAACACAGTCAATGTTGCGTCTAGACTTGATGTAATTGCATGCATTCATCTCATGTGCATCTGTGACCAATGATTGAATGGTTTTATATACATATAGCAATGCTATTTCCATATTGTTAATGTTGGAGTATAATGAATTTAACGTTTAATTGAATTAAATCAACCCTTCTAAAGTTGGCTACATGTCCTATGTGTGACATCGGAAACGTTGCCAAATAAGAGCTGGCAGACACAGTGATGCATCCTCATATCCAAACCTCACACATCCCTAGACATTGTGGTGTATGGGAGGCCAATATGTTGTTCGATTCTCAGCATATAACAATTTATTGATATTATGTATTGTTCACTACAGTTCACACTGTCCTTCATGTTCATGTAGCTTCAGCCCTCAAGTACTTGAATCAGTGTGAATGTATTTCACGCTGACGCAAATGGGTTTTGTGGCATAGTTATATAACACAAAAAAGTGTGAAAATAATTGCCCAAGATTCTCGGGAAAGTTTTGGGCTGATTTTAACATGGAAATGATGTAAAACAAAGTTCATTGTCTCTCAAGACAAATACTGTCATTTAGGAAACCTGCAGGAAAGGTGGATCCAAGTCCTCTGTCGAGTGTAGACAAATACATGAGCCACCCGTCGGCCCGGAGCCCGAAAAACACTGCCAACGTGTCTTCAGATCACTGGAGCTTCAATAAGACTCTTTCCAACCTCATCAGGTAAAAGAGCACATCCCTCCACACCAACGATACGCATACACACACAGACAGGCTAATGATGCATTCGTAACGTGCTGGCTTTCTCTTCCCCTCTCATTTAGGAAAAACATTCTGAGATTCCTGGATCCGGAGAGGGACATATCTATTTTAAAAGGCACGTTGAAACCGGGGGATGTCATCCACTATGTTCTCGACCGGCACAGCACAACCAACATCTCAGAGAACCTGTATCGTCTTCTACCCACCGTCTCCCCTATGAGGAACCAGCACCACAGAAAGTGTGCCATCGTTGGGAACTCTGGGATTCTGCTCAACAGCAGCTGTGGACAAGAAATCGACTCTTATGACTTTGTCATCAGGTACGAATAAGTTGTTAATGATAAAGCTACTTAATACATGTTCGATTTGCACTCTTGGTTCAAAAATGAGGTGAGCATTTTCATTGCACCTACTCTGCAACATTTTTCTGCATGTTTTGGAGGAATATGTTAGGTCTTGGGTAATCTTTGATCCAGCAGTCCTGCTATGTTATAGAACTTCTGGGGGAGACGGTACAGAGTCTGGGCAGCAAACCAAAAGCAGCAAGGGGTGGAGTTACCACTTGTGCTTGTTTCGCTACGGCGATATTCTACCAAAGAATACTAATTTGCCAGAGTGCATGCAGCTCTCAGAATGGCATTTTATTATGTGTATTTCTACACTGGCCACTGGCCAGTGTACAAGGCGTGTTGATTTGAAACCCCTTATAGACACTTTTTTAACAATTTACTACTGCTGGCTGAATTTGTGTTTGCCAAATACCAGCTACAGATCCCTGCCTCAAGCAACATGATTGGTCGAAACAAAAATCAAAGAGGTAAAACACATTGTTCTCCCAGATTTCAGCTCGCCTGCCAACAGACTTTAAAGAGCCAGTGAACACAAAATCACTTTTGTTTTGAACGTGGTAATTTATCTTATTTGGTCCTCAACATAGAAATCGTTGGCATTTCTTCACTACTGAAATAAGTCTATCTAGAGAAAAAAAGAGTCCAATCTGATGTTTCGGGCATTCTTCCCAAAACACTACGTGACTGTTCCACTCTGCTGCGAACGCAGGAGACAACCTTTTCTAAGGTAGTCTGTCTAGGCTGGGGTTGACTGCAATGTCCCTGGGAAAGTTGAGCATTTCAGACGCTTATAGTATAACGCCGCGGTGTGTGTGGATGGTGAAGCTCCGTCTGTGCAGTGATGTATTTAAAGGCCGCGTCCGAATGAGGGTAAGGCTTCCTGGACACCTATAGTAAAACGCTACGGTGTGTGGCGCATTTCGTATACAACATTGCTTATTATAATGCTCATAAGTTACACAACGACGATACTGAAAAGGTATCATAAAGTTAACATGGGTCGTAACCATGGGATAACACGCCCCCCCCCCCCCCTCTTTAAAATCGCATATTGTTCGAATTCAGTCTGAAACAGTTAGCTCACTGGCTGTTGAAATATTAATCTAAAGTCTGATCGGGGAGACTAGGGCCCAGTCCCATTTCTCTCCACTAACAAGAACACTTACTTTGAGTGCCCTTAGCTGCAAGTCAGCTACCGAGCTGGCTAGCTTTCAAGGGACGATTTTAAGGGAAAAACAGCACTTCCCCCTAGCTCCCTTAAGTATCGGAACATTCTACCCCTTCGCGGGAGCGCGAAAAAACTAGGGTTAAGGCTCAACTCTAGGGGAAGTGGGAGAATTGGAAAAGGGCCTATAGGTCTGTCGTTTCTCCGCACGGGAAAATTGGTTTAAAAATGGCAGAATAAAACGGCAGATGTTTAGAGAAGGCGTTGAGCCGTAGAGAAGGGAAGCCCCCTGATCTGTGACCCTGGAGGATTCCTCCTGTGCAGATGCAACCTGGCCCCGGTGAAGGAGTACTCTGTGGACGTGGGCCGGCGCACCAACCTGGTGACCATGAACCCCTCGGTGGTGCAGCGGGCCTTCCAGGACCTGGCCAGCCCCGAGTGGCGGGACCGCTTCGTGGCCCGGCTGCAGAGCCTCCGGGGCAGCGTGCTGTGGATCCCCGCCTTCATGGCCAAGGGTGGGGAGGAGCGTGTGGAGTGGGCGGCGCGCCTCATCCTGCTGCACACCGTGGGCATCCGCACCGCCTTCCCCTCGCTGCGCCTCCTCCACGCCGTGCGGGGGTGAGCAGGAGAGCCTGCGCCGCTTGTCGTTTGTTTGAGTTGTTTTTTTGTCCACGCACGCACTTATCTTCTATTGAATTATTTATTTATTATTTTTCTAATTTTGAGGGAATCATTTTAACTTGTTTTGGAAGACCAAATGTAACAAATACGAAGAAACTGATAAAAACATTATCACAGTGGATAATGGGTGGGGCGGGGGAGCCGGCTGTCTTCCGCTGTGCCAGCGTAGTCGGCTTTACCTGCAAGCTCAAGTCTCAAGGGGCTTGGAGCGACTACCCACCCAACGGTTGGCCTGTTGGCTATTTATAACCGGATCTTTAGAGGCTGATCACTGCAGGCAAGCTGCTCTGTCCTCTAGTCACCACTGCTTCACTACACTGCTCTACACTCTCAGTATTATGGGATGGAACAGTGTGTGTGGTTTGGCTAAACTGAATCAGTCTGTTCAAATCGATGCAGCAATACAATTTAGCGACTCCCAACTACATTACTCAAACTACGTTAGAACAATTACATTACAATTATATTACATTACATTAATTCCCACGATTGTATTATATCATTGTTTTTAGTTTTTTGGCAGAACAGAATGTTAAGGATATACTTTGTGCAATGTTTTTATTTAGTAGTTTTTTTCTTACCTCAGACCCACCTCCTGCTCAGGGACAGATCAGATTAGCCAGTGGCACAGCAGTCCATTGGCAAACAGCCCACTTGGGCAGACAGCAAAGCGCTCATCCAGGAATGAGGTTAAAAGCTTGAGTGAGCTTCTGTTGACAGGCAGAGAAACGTAAGCAGTGTAATTCTTGGCACTTGCCCCTTTTCTCAAGAAAGGCATTCTTCGATTCACACGCCCACTCTGCTGGGCCCCTTGGGAGATATAGATACTGTAGTTGATACATTGAGACTGTGCAAAATAATATATTTGATTGACAGAGAACGGTTAGAGTGAATGCTCATTTTTACTCCAATACAGCATTGAGTTAGTGCAAAAGATCGCAAGCTGAGGTCTGTAATGTTAGGCATCGGGCAAAAGATAGGGAACCTATTTGATTTGAAATGCTGTGTGTGATGCCGTACAGGCCTTTTGTCCATTTTGAAGGACTAAGAATTGTTTGCCTGTGCTATTGTTATCACTTGGTTGCTTTGGGCACTGTAAAAAGTTATGTTTCTGCCGTTAAATGTGACCTTAGCTGTAAAGTGCACAGCTAGTGGGAGGCGTAGACAAATTACACAACAGCGTCAGCCGCTGTTGAGAGGGTTTCAATCATGTCGTCCAATCTAGAATGCAGTGTAGTCCACTCCCAAATCCCAGTGGACCCGATTCAATGATTAATTAAACCCGTCTCCCACCGTGATGGCCGAGCTTCTAATTAGGAGAGCAGGTTTTACGGGGGATGCTCTATGTGAATCCCGGTAACCAGGGGGTTGTTAGAAGAACAACAAACAGTTCATGTGTGCTCGGCAAACATTTGAAGGGTAAATGCAAGTGAGAATGTAATCTGTCAAAGGGTCTGTGAAGGCGCCAAGGAGTGTCAGATATGGTCGTTTAGCATTGGTCTTCATATATGTTATGCCCCCTGATTCCTATTCTTTCAAATTAGCACGTGCAAAAGAAAATCTCTTTTAGGAGTAATTGTGTTGGGGTTTCACTTCCAGTTAATTGTTGAGAAGAATAGATTGTGTTTGTGTGCTCCTGCGTCTAGATTTCCATTGGCTACTACATACAAGTATGAGTACGATAACAAATGCAACACATATTGCAGTGTAATTTGTGTTACTCTCAGCAAAAGTATCACTTTGACTTACAGTACATTTTGAAATATTCCTCTCCTCTATAGTGTTTTCAATCCGCCCAGCCTCTCCGTGTGCCCTGTGTCTGTGTCTGCAGATACTGGCTGACCAACAACGTGCAGATCAAGCGGCCCACCACCGGCCTGCTGATGTACACCATGGCCACACGCTTCTGTGAGGAGATCCACCTGTACGGCTTCTGGCCCTTCCCGCTGGACCCGCGCGGTCAGCCCGTGAAGTACCACTACTACGACACCCTGAAGTACGACTACACGTCGCACTCCAGCCCCCACACCATGCCGCTGGAGTTCAGGACACTGAACGCGCTGCACAGGAAGGGGGCGCTTAGGCTCCACACTGGGGACTGTCCTACCGGGCAGTTGCCAGTTGAGAGCGGCCGAGACCAGTAGGGCTCCGAGTAAGGTCGTCATGGAAACTTTTAGCCAAACTGCTCGGGGAATACCTTGTGTTTGACCAAGCATACAAAGGCCTGTCCAACGGGGCTATTGGCCAGAATAGAATGTAATTTATACATGTTAAGATTTCTATTGTAATCTTTATAATTACCCTAAATGTTGTAGTAAGTGATAAGATCGGCTTTTTGCTGGTGGTAATTGTTTACAAATATTTGATGCCTGTTTTATTTCATTTATTTATTTCATTCAACTTTTTGGTTCAATATGGACACATTTATATAAACAAATTGAGTAATGATACTGTGTTTGTATTTTCTGGGACTTAACAGTATTTTTACAGAATGTATGACTGTTCTCCATGTGGTCACAAATGTTAACCCTTTCAAAATGTTTTGGGGAAAAACTGATTTTATTTGAGCAATATGTTTCAATATAAATTGTAACTCTTTTGTGTACAAGCACCAATGTGCATTGTTGCAGGTTTTTCTTGGGAGGAATGGCATACTTCTATTTAGGAAAACCTACAGGTCTGGTCTTCCTTTATACTATATTAGAAATTATATGGATGTACAAAATCATCATGCCTTAAAATATCCAGAATATTTGTATCAAGAATTTGTATTAACTTTGAATCCTGCTCTAGTGGTGTGACTTTTTTTGCCTGTTTACAAAATGAGAGCTAAACTTATTTGACCTTTCTTTCAAGCTAATTGGAAATCAAACCCAGTTGGTTTACTCTCCATTTGACCTTAATCTGAGAAAATCCATGATAGGCCTGAAATATCTTTTTGGCATTTCCTTTTTTCTGATTGTTCACTTTATCTTGGCATATATAGAATGTATATTCCGGCCATTTAACAGTGGCTTATATTTAAACAATATCTACATATTCATTAGTATAACACTTTAAATCTCAGAGAGTGCCTGTGAAGCTGCCTCTTTATAACGTATTATAGACAAGTAGGCTATGTCCTGTCTATTCCCATTGGCTTGAATGTCGTGCTCTTGATCTATGTACAAGGGCAACAGTTCTTGATTCCAGCATTTTTAAGCAAGCATATGTTCATTGGAGGACACACCTGTTGATGGAGGTTACCGCTGCTTGACTTCAGAGAAACGGGAGCATCATGTGTGTTATTGACCATCAATTAGACATTTGGTTTCCTTTTGACCGGATTCCTCTGTAAACTTTACATTTCCCTGATTATGCTGCTAATGAAGTTAAATTATAATAGATATACAAGTCACTGTAGACATCAGCCGGCTGAGGTCACGAATGTTTGTTTGTATGGGTAGAGAGTTTGACAAAAATGGGAAACCTGCTCTGCCCAAACTGACGTTGATAAGCCCATCTCCCAGCAGCAGCACTTACGGTACTATTCCACTGAAGTGCAATGTTCCTACTGTCAAATTAATGGTTTCTATAGCGTTAAACTACTTATGTATGTATTATGCCTATGTATAATAAAAATGAACAATACTGCCTTTCACGAAACGCATGGCTGATTAAGATGTGATTATGCATGCTTCTAAGATTCTTTAGAAGTCCTAACCCTGTGTGATACAAACATCCTTGTATCTGTGTGTGGGAGGTAAAATCCACACGGGCAAATAAATGACACTTCTTGTCTAACTATCCTAGGTTATCTGCTTTAGAAATAAAAAGGGAAAATTATTATTTGGCCTGGCAATGAGATGATCCACCTTGAAATGAGAGTGGATTATGAATTTCAAGCGTCAACACCTCATATCCCCTATGATCAGCCTCACAGCCCAGCATGAAATCCAATAGACCTGCCGACGTCCATCTCCTTATGGGCCCTATGGATGTATTCTGTTTCAGAGACAACACAACCAATGGGTATCTGTGTCTCGTTGCTT
>JAOPUA010000169.1:17473594-17493949 GCA_027122455.1 Trisopterus luscus | reverse complement strand
TGTGTGTGTGTGTGTGTGTGTGTGTGTGTGTGTGTGTGTGTGTGTGTGTGTGTGTGTGTGTGTGTGTGTGTGTGCAAATGATCGGTTTAGCACACCAGGGGGCAGCACATAATAACAGATTCTTGTGTACGGGATGCTATCTATTTAAAGGTTATGTTGAACGATCAGTTGAAGTTGTTGCTTTCGTTTTGTTACTAAACTGCATGTCCCAACGTTGATAAATCACACCTTAGCATTCAGAATATATAATAATATCCTACTACCAAGTGTGCGGTTATCAAAAAAAATGCAAGCATGCAATGCAATTATTTTAATTATGATTAATTTATTACAGCAGATAATTCTCTATTTGATTTGTGATCATTTAAGATAGGGTAAAGCTAACCCTAGGGTTATCCTATAAATGAATATCTTAGTTAAATTGAACACCACTTGTAAATGATTACTAGTACAATTTAGTAGCAACTATTGGGGAAGATTTTTTAAGGTTTTAGCCTTCGAATAAATCAGTTTAACCAATTGCAATCGGTTATCTCCTGGTCATCATGGACACTGTACATGTTGTATTACTCCATCCATAGTGGTACACTACATTCAAAGACCTTTAATTATCGCAAGCTGTTCTTTTTTGATAACCTAGCACTTTGTATGGATACCAACTTCCTCTGAAAGAGTGGTGGCCTACTTTCAGATTTCGAACAGGAAAACAAACTCCCCCTCAATCCCTCACATCCGTAAACTGCCCTTTGCTACACTATTTCACACATGGATTAAATAGGGTGTGAAACTCCTTCTAATCAAATCCTCTAAATCTATAGGATATGTTGGCCAAAGGGCAGAGCTTGCTTGTCTTCACTAGGCTGTAAGAGGCATGTCCGAGAGAGTTAAGCTTCTTGGACAATTATGGTAGAACGCCATGATGTGTGTGTGAAGATGTATGTTGCTTCATCTGTCTAGCAGATGATTCTCATGTCAGCAAAAGAGAGAGGATAAGCTTCTCGGACACTAGTAGTACACCACGATGTGTGGTGGATATCATGTACATCATCCCTCATTATAACGCTCCTACACAACGGTAATTTAGTATCACAAATGGGTCGTAGACATGGGGAAAACACGCCCCCCTCCTTCCTGGAAGTTAAAAACATATTCTCTCTAGATCCATTTGTCCATTCTAGGCTACTGTAGAAACACTGTGTGCAACATGGCGGCCCCCATTGAGGAGGACCCACTTCCCAGTTAGGGAGCGGGTTACAATTAAAATTTGTATTCAATATTGTGTTCCACTAGATGCCACGTAATTATACACACTGCACCTTTAACTGTTAATTAACTGTTAACAGTTAACTGTTAGTTAATGAATGGTTAATTAATGTAGCCTTATCATAAAGTGTGGCCGCAGTTATATAGCCTACAATTTGAAGCAACAGTTGAATAAAATGGTCTCACATGATTGGATTAGGCCCGGATGTTACTCTAGATTACACTAAATTAGGCTCATAGAGCTGTGAGATTAATAGCCATGATATGGATGTTTTTCAAAAGAAGAATAGCATTATCAGCAGACAATGTTACACAAGCACAGCACAACCTTGTAACAATGCTTTCAAAACGTCACGTGACCAACGTTCACTGAGATGTTTTCCTGAAACCATGCATAGGTGTATTACAAAATGTATTTGCCTACAATCCAACAACACTTTAATTACAAGTTATTAACTTAGAAACCTCTATTCAAAGTCTAAAAACAAACATCACATATGAAACCCTTGCTCTCTGTGTTGTATGCATTTTCTTTGTGAATGAGGTAAATCTCCAGCCCCCTGAGCTCAAGTGGTCCTGGTGTTGAGGATCACACTGAGGTACGAGCTCCTGGTCCGCACATCTCTCCGAAGTGTACTGAAGCCACGGAATTGAAAGGTGCCATGACATGCCATCAGGTATGGTGTAATAGCCGTTACAAGCCGTTTTTGAAATCTGCCCCATATGACATCATAAGGCAGAACGTGGGCATGTCCACCTAGACTTGTGTTGGATAGATCAGTCTATCAGCCTACCCAGTGGACCGTAGCAAACGTCTACGTCTATCTAACCGTCACACATCTAGGTGGACACGCACACCAGTGATGTCTTAAGGGGCTGATTTCCAAAACGGCTTGTAACGGCTAATTAGACCACACCTGGTGGCATGTCATGGCACCTTTAACCTAGTTGACTACGGATAGCGTGCTCACACTAAACGCTCTAGACTTTAGGGGGCAAACATACTCGGGCACGGTACAGATGCCTAAGGTACATAATGCTCTTAACTTGCTCCACTGCAGTGCTGCAGCTGTGTAAAGTAGGGGCAGGTCAGTCCTTTCCCTCCTGAAGTCCACAACAACCATCTCAATATAGCAATAGTAAGAATAATTTCGATTTTGTAAATAAAGATGTGGAAATTGTATGGTTCTTGGAAGGGTTAGGTCTGGATTGGACAGCCGCACAATTTGAATGAGAGTTTAAATTAATACTTATTAAACTTTCCCACCTTCTTATTGCTTGGTATATCACAATCAACGTGACCAGAGAACCATTCCGAGCAAACAAAAATACAACTACAGTTGTATGTTTTATTTGTTCCACAAGCATGTGTAGCTGATGATGCAATCCATTGCTTTGACCTAAATCCAACTTGTTTCCTCAACTGCCCTTAAACTAGAAAAGTATGTGTATCAGGTATCAACCCTCGTGACTGCAGTAAACGTAGTGAAATATGTCACAGAAAAGCTGTTCAATGTTAAAAACCTAACCAGCTCGTCTAGTTCAACGTGTACATGTTGCTTCCTCTATCCACTCCTCCTTGCATGCTTAGGGTGTGTCAGGAACTGGTTCGATGTTTTCAGTGTTGCTATCCTAGTACTATTAAGGGATCTTCATAATTCATTTGAACTATTAACAATCATTTTGAGGTGTGGTATTATAACAGCGCAGCCCACAATATCCTTAACGTGACTTTACATTAAACAACGTTGTTGGACAGCTAGTAAGTGGTAGGTCTAGAAATGAAAATCAGGAATACATTTTTGTTTCAGTTGTATTATTTTAGGAAAGGAACAGAGGTACAAACTCGCACAAATCTCATTCAATGTGTTATATATTGTGGTGTATGAGCTTCAACAATTAAGCCTCCTACGACATTGTCTGGAATCATCATCATCTAGGGGAATCATGTGGCTGCCGGTTAAGTTTTGGTGCCCGGGTGCTACGTTTATATATGCTTTCAAATGTCCAGAAATGTGTTTGTGTCAGACTTCAGACTTCAGCCCGGATGGGGGAGGGACGTCGGATCTCTCCCGTTGCTAAGCCGATGATCTTTTTAAAGAAATCTTCCACTGCCATAAACTCACGCTGCCCGATCTCGTAGCTCATTGGCCAGTGCTGTGGGTGGAGTATTGAGCAAAGCCCATTCCTGAACAACGTAAGCTAAAATATGTAAACCACAAGCGTAGACCTGCTTTTCAAAGTTTTCCAAAACTGGAGCATATACTGTGTGTGGCCATTACCTGTACCAGGGACTAATACCATTGATTTTTTTTATTAGGTGCTATGGTACCATCTTATCCATAAAGGCTTTACTTTATTATTAGTATTTAATATAAACTATTGTTTATAAATATGCTACTAACTATAAATTAACTTATTCCACCATTTGATCATTGTCGTTGGTTCACAACCTTCTAGATAAAGCTATATGCTTATTGTGGTTTAACCATATAGGCACACGTTACCCTGCACCGCATATAGCTCGATTCATTGCATTACATTCCGCAAAGACAATTATATGTGTTAAATAAAGCCTATGATTCTATGTAAAATAAGATTCGGAGATTTTGTCCCCACAAGTTACAGATACAATTCAATGGATAATAGTTGTTACTATTGTGCCTAATTATTATTCAGATATGTTAGTCAGTCGTTTATCTAAATGAACAAGGTAAAACAAACAAACTAACTAAAACCAAAATACATGTTTCATTGCGTTGTGGTCTAATCGACATTGCAGTGTGACAGACTGTGCTGGGAGCTGGTGGGGAAGTTGTGCGTGCTTACGTTGAAGGAAAGTGGGCAGAGCCAGTGGAGGATAACAGCGTAGGCAGTCCCGGGGAAGAAGACAGACACGGCAGAGGAACCGAGCATCCACACCGGCAAGACGCAAGACGACACGATGGGGCCGAAGAATCGTCGAAAACGTCCAAAAACAGATCCATCGACCACCTTCCACAACAGATGAAATGGGATAGTGGTGCCCTGCTTCACGGGTAAGGATTCTCCCGTCCTCATGTTCAGTGTTCACTACTTGTGGTCGAGAGTCGAGGCGAAGAGCAATATGGTGGAAAGGACGACTCTAAAAGACAGGAGTGCAAAAATGGCTATGGTGTGTTTTAGTCGAGGGATATAACCCTACTCTGTCGGTGTTTAGCACCCCCGCGTTCCTCAAGCATGTTTATCCTATGGGTTTGGTAACACTCCAGTTCTTAGTATTTGGAAGAGATACTGTAAAAGTGTTAGGTGATTTTCCTCAACTACGCATTTAAAATGGTCTTTGTCCTTGAAAGGGCAAATGGCCTCGTCGTCGTTTTGTTGGTTTTAAAAGGACCAGAAAGGATCATTATCGTGTCCAATGCTTACAAGTTGATGAGTTACACTGAATACTATGGACTTTGGGGATTTTTGGACTCTTTTGGATATATTTAACATTTTGTGTATTACGTCATATCTAGAATAAAAGGGGGAAAAGGGGGAAAAAGTTTATTTTGAAGTGCAGTTTGAGGAATTACAAATGTGGAAGACAAAAGATATCAGTGGATACTGGAAGAGATTAGATTTATATTAGATTGGTATAAAATACAAAGATAAATTGCATAAAAATGATCAATAATTAAGCATCAATTAGGGTCTTCTGTAATGTCAATATATAGATATACAAATGAAATGTTATGTTTATGGAAGGTAACATGTATCAGATAGTTGAAGTTTTGTCGAAATCTAAAATAGGGTGTTGGCTTTTAACCCTTTAAGGCAGTGAATAGAAAAAATACAAAAAATATTTATTTTATATTGTCAGGTTGCCTAAACCTACACAAATTATGGGGGGGAGATTACCTGACCACACAAATGATACATGGAGAATTTTACAACAAAAAACAAATGAGCATTTATTTTCTACATTAAACAATTAAAAGCTTTTGCTTATGGGGAAAAGGTGGTTATCTGCATACTTAAGGAAAGTCTGCAGTTAACAGTATACTAAATTGTCTTTTCCTTCAGTATTGTTTAATGCAAATGTAGATTACAATTTTGTTGTTACAAATTACACATTCGACTAATAATTGTTTATACCTCTTATTTTTGTAGGCATTTTCCTGAGTCTCCCTAAAGAGGATTGAGAAGAAAACGATGAACAATGCCGATCATCCAAGGAATATGGTATGCATGTTACTTTTAAAGATTTCGGCCGTTTAAAACGTAAAAATGTTTGACTGCCACACATTTACAACCAGTAGGGAGTGCTGTTTTAATTTTTTTACTAAACCTTTTCTTTCACCATATTAAAGGTGTAACGCGTTGGCCATAACGTATGGACCATGATGTGGAGGGGACTCTGAGACTAATGGCACTTGGTAAGTTTACATTTATTCCCAAAATTATGAACTTTGGGGTTTTTAAATGTTCTTTAATACTCACATTTTCAGTATTGCTCTTTCACATTAACGCATACCATCAAGCACTTGTTTATTTATGTTAGCTGTAAATTACTGTGTATATTAGCTTTTTCCGTAATCAATGAAAGCGCATTAATGTCTAATCAATATTAAGAACCCAAAGATGTTTGAGATACAGACTTACCAAAGTCAGATTTTCAGTTTGACAAACGTTTGTGCACCAAAAACCATGCCGAACTAATTGGAAAATATATTCAGCGATAAAGTAGTTTCCCACAATGTCAACATGACCTTATTTAACTATAAATATTTTGTTTGAAACATAATTTTTCTGTTATTACCCTTAGTTTGAGAAATTGCAGATAAGAAAGAAAAAAAAAATCGCATTGTGTTGAATTTCAACATTTGACATTGCATTTGCAATGTTATGGTCTCACAATTTTGACTTTCTAAAACCATGAAATACTTCAAGGTGGAAACAAATTTAAAAAAATTTCATTGGCTAATGATGAAGGGAAATATGTACAGAATTCTGACAATATTTCACTTTCCAAACTACAATTTTGTTCATATTCATACCACGCATTTTGCAAAACTTAACAATTCTTAATTTGAATCTTTGAAAATTGTTTACATTTTATCCTATGGAACCGTTAAACCAATATATATATATATATATATATATAGTCATGGTGTGAGCCGCTGTGAACCAAAATTATCAACTCACGTGCACAGTTAATTCATGTTTTTTTTTTTTGGTACCCCTTGCAATGAAGCTATGCAAGCATAATGCGCAAACTGCATGTCCACACCAATGTTTTGGCAAAACAATGAATGTGCATAGACGCCCTCCCGCCTCTAGGAGCATACTTTAATGGTCTTCAATTGTATTACCAAGAGAAACCCAAAACTTTACAGCTTGTGCTTTCAAGTTGGGATTTTCACATTTTGCAGCACATAAGTTTGTGGGTTCGATTAAAAAATGGAAAGGGCCCCTTTTTGAAATTTATTAGAGACTACAAATCTTTCAAGATAGGAGCATATTATGAAACCGATAAATGGATTTCCATCATGTTTTAAATTTTAGAATCAACTTTTAAGAGATTCCAACAGCATGGCATTGGAGCCTGGCAATTATTTCTTCAGCCGTTTGAAACATTTGTAGGGCATATATTACGTCTCAATTAAATAATATTAAATAATGCTAACTTGGTATCACCATCTCGATATTTTTTTTTTACATAAGTCAATAACAATGATGGCCAGTCCCCTAAATGGGTACTATATAACGTCCTATTCTTTGTAGCATTTTAGCTATATATAAACCTCTAACCAAAATTCTTCTGTGCAATTTTCTATGTCGCGGCCATTCATGTTTAAGTTTAATTTGTAATCATAATTTCTTGTATGATTGTTTTCCTTCCTTCCTTCATTGCACAACACAAATAACTAGAATCATATTGGATCAACTGCGAAAGCACACTGCAAAAATGAAGCATGGCTTTATATTTTGCTCTGCTCAATTTTGGATGTGACATAAAAAGTGAGTATTAAACCACTTGGCTACAAAATAGGGTAGCCAAGTGGTTTAATAGGGAAGTTCAGTTACCTAACAAGGTAAAGCAGACGCATATAAAAAATTTTGAAAGACCGGTAAACATCTTCAATAGTGGCAACAAAATGCTACATCTTGCATTGTTTTTCATGTTTTTCAGAATCAGGTATCAGTTTTCACAATCGGGTATCAAAAATGAAAAAAAATTTTTTTTTTATATAATATAAAAAATTGCTTTGACGTTGCAAAGATATAGTCATGTATTACCGCTTATCTAGACGATGTGCTGACAGTCTACGATTTTCGGCTTTCGATGTCTCATGAACCAAAGGACGACCCAGTAATGGAGGAGAAAGACATTTGATATCACTTAAAGGACCTTTAGTACAAATTTAGTATTGCTTATTTTTCCATCAATGCCGTGATCTGAAATGGGGGCATCATAGCATTAATGTGGATTTGTACAACAAAATCCTCATGCTGCATCCAGCTGCTGCATTCAGTTCCCTTAACTTAAATGGACTTCCCTTACTGTAGCATCGCTCCGTAACCACTTCATATAACTAAACTTTAATTATGTTCTTTTGTCTTTTAGAGATGAGCTGTTAGGCGATAGCACAATCTTGGAAGATGGATGGATCTATGGAAGAAGAAGACGACTATGTAAGTATTTGTGTTCGAAAATCTTTTATCAAACCCAATTGCAATGTTCTTGTTCAGGCCATCAAAAACATTGTTTGTATAATGTTATTTTTTGTTGGATATAGCCTGTTCTTTACAAGTATTTTCTAGATGGATTTATTTAGATTGATGTGTTTTGATTATAGGCTTTTGATTCCTGACATGTGTATTGAAGCTAATTTATTGAGATGTATTGTACTTAAAGGGGGAGGGGGAGCAGTTAATTAATGTGAAATATTTGCCCCTCCCCCATACAATCTATAACGGTTCATTTCCATTCCATATTTCCATGTTTTTTTTGTACCTGTCCTAACTTGACAAATGTGGTTATTTCCCACTTTAAATGTTCAGATTTTTACATAAAATAATACTGAATACATACTTAATTAAAAAATAAAATTACGTTTGCTTGCAACATTTTTGAATGGGTCACTTTGACACTTACAAGGCAGAATTATGGGGTAGAAGTTCGCTGACCTATATTGAACCCCTTGTGGACAGATGTATATTAATGTTTAGATTCTAGTTGTGTGTACATTCTGTGCTATATTTTTGCTTGAATCAGACATTTCAAATTAATTGGTTTTAACCTAAGCATTTCATTCACTAGAATTTATTTTTTTGACTGGCTGATACAAATGCTTGTTTTTGTTAGTCTTTTCATTAACGATGTTGCATAGTTTTCTTAACCATTGTATATTCAAGGACATACGTTTACTTGGTAAACGGTTTATCAATGGCTACATGAGCAAATTGTAATCCATTTACAATCCTTTTCAGTTAAGTTTTTTCATAGAATAACAAACCAGCTAAATGCTAGCCATCAACGAATTCCGGCTAAAATCCTTGCTCAACATTTGTCGTTGGCTTTGAATTTGGTTTTTGCTTAAGTGCATTGCAAGAGTTTATTTATCATTTTGCATTGTGGGCTTAAACTTTTTTCCCTCTTTATCCTATCAAGACCTTATTCATCGGGATTTGCGGAAGTGGGCAGCGTTGTTTGATATGAAGACGACAAGTTGTTTGGTGTGAAGCCAAATAATGACGAGATGAAGCCTTTCTCTGGACTATTTTCAACCAGTGGATTTTTATTTTGCCGAAACTTTGCACGTTTGCAATTTTTTGGAATACCGATTGAAAAGTGGACTCTGAAAGTTGACGATTTTTTAAACGAAGATATTGTATTTCATCGTTTAAATGTTTTAATTTGAATAAACTATTCTAATTGTATTTTTTCCTTGACTGGTTTATTAGCGTTTTAAGTTTTGACAAAAGTACCAAACTTCAATCTTATTTTCACTGAAAACAATTAAATGATATTGCACTTGATGCAATAGCAATTGTTTGTCACCTTGTCAGTAGAAGTGGAGCCCTGGAATTACATCAGTCATACTTAAGTTACTAACAAGGAGTGTTATGTCATTTACAGTGCTATGGCAAGATCTAATCAATGCTTTAAGTTTCACATCATAAATGGAATCAAAACTAGATTGTGTAGTTTGTAATGGTTACACTCACGGGTCAAATGACCTGAAATGGTTTCCACGGGCTCTATAAAATGGCTCCTGGTGTACTGCTTCCTGTTTCAACAGGAAATGATGAAAAACGTCCACAATTTAACTTAAAAATGTTCTTTGATCCCTGAACGATCATATTCTTCCATAGGGCACTATTGGACACCGTAATGTACTTCAGAGGCATATATTCCATAAATCTATTTCCTAAACAAAATAAAAAGGGGTGGGACTTTCACATCACCTGAGTGTGGGGTAAATGGAAATAACGTCAATCATGGGCATAGCTTTCAGAGCTAGGAAGGAGCTCTAGATGGCGGACCAGCCTTGGGAAGGGTACTATAGGCGTTCGTTAGTCTAGTCCTCCAGGAACTATTTCTCCCCGTGAGTGGTCCTTTCTGACCCGCATTTTTCCCCGTGATCTATTCTTTATCCTTTTTTTTGCTTTGATTCGGGCTTTTCTGCGTGATTTCTTGGTTGTTTTTGAGCCGTCCTTGTCGTCCGTGCGGAGAGCCTGCTCGTCGTTGTTTTCCAGCCGAGCTGTGGCGGCCATGGCGGTCCTCCATTTTTAGTGTGCTAAGCTCCTAGAGGAGCTGGCGACTATCGCCCAAGAAGACCCTCTGTGAATGAAGAATGATCAGCCCCTTGTTTTCTTTTTGATCAGTGCTATTTTTAAACAATTGGAATTGTTTGCTTGTATGTTTTTTTTAGTTTCTTCCGAGTATTTATATTTTACTATAAATATTAATGTACTGTCGCGGACGTGACTCTAATGCTTCATATCTTCCTGTACAAGGAATTGGTATGTTCGTATTTTGTAATATATACGTGACTTACAATATGTGTCCCCTTATTTGTTTCATCTTTGATCTAATGACGCAGTTGGCATTAATGCACGCGTCTTGATACGAGGACAGTATTGTAGCTCATTACAATAAATACAGTTTAAGGACTATTCCCTCCCACCCCCTTTTTGTTGGTTTTAATACGGAATAAACGATTCCCAAATCGTTTTAAGATTCATTCCAGTCCATTTTAAGACGTCTATGTTACATTTGCCACTTGAGCAAAGGACAATCTAAGGAATCCTCTCTGGTCGTTGATGTTTCGTCTAACTTTTTGACAGTATATATCGGGACACCAATCAATAACAAATAATACCAAGCCACAACGATGATGAAGAATAAAAATAAAAAGCATGAGGATGAATGTTCAACACAAAGCAATGCATCAAGGTATGATCCCTATACTTTTTACGATTATGACATCTCGTTTGATTGTTTACCTTGTCAAGCATGGTTGGTCACCTGTTCATGTTTTTGAGACTAGTATCCTGTTGAGTATAAGTGTCATATAAATGACCTTGCTATGGTTTAACAGCCACACCCTGATTATCCTACCATTTCTTATACTCAATACTGTGGTTTTAGGCCTGTGTTGGGGTCCCATGCCCTTGTGATCTATGTTAAAGTCCACAGCAAAGCTAACTTGCACTATTTAAATCCGTTGCACAGATCTTTGATTTCCAAAGGCAATCATTTATTATGACCTTGTCTTACCGGTTGGCACTGCATTGCACCATTTCTATAAACGTTGAGTCGTTTTCAAAGGCAATACATCTCTTTTTGGTCTCTGTTTGACTAATAGTGATTAGTTATACTGACAATAGTTTGTTTAATATGAATAGCGTTACAAAGCATGACTTGGTTATAGGTACCGATCGATATTGGGTATTTAAACTCCTACTTCCACAGTTTTTGGATGCCTGGTTTCTGTAACTATAGTTGTTTCAAAATGCTACATAGGCCACACCTGCTGCTGATAGCCCAATAGCTATATCAAGGATTTGTTTACATTTTGATCAAAGATGCTCTCTGCGTTGTTTAACAAATTGGTGTAGAAAGTAGTGCTCTTGTTGAAAGTTATGTTCAGCCTGCAATAACTTTTGAAACGTGCTGTAATCTCCCATTTTATAGTTTCTGTTTACAAAACAAAGTTTACATCAACTTCCTTGCATTTTAATACGGTGAAAGGCACATTTTCTATTCACTTTGAATAGTATATGGGATGGGATGGCTGACAAGTTAACTGAATTAAAATCTCTTAACCTTTATTTTATTTACCCTCCATGGGGGCTATATTTCCATGTGTAGGTTAGGTCATGTTGTCAGTTACCAGCCCTTTAACCTGAACTTTGTGATACAACTCAAAAAGCCAAATAAGGTATTTCTATTTCAGCAACATAAATAAAGACATTTAAATAAACCCTATCATTTGTATGGTATATTGAACTTACACACCTTTTGGTCGGCTATGGAAGACACAAATGATAAATTATGTGTTTGAGGCCATTTGTGTTCCCACAAGTTTTAGGGGCTGCAGTAGTGTCATTTTTTTCCAAGGAGAGTGCTTTATTTTTTGGTGAAGTTTGAGAAACCTCATGCCTACTAGCTTTGGTCCATCACACCTCCACAGTATTCATGTTGTGTGTTAGTGTCATATGTCAAGGAGTTATGAAGATGACAATGTGAGTAAAGATCCAGAGAACCAGGTTCAGGAATGGTCTGTTTTAATGCATGCACATGGAAAGAAGCAGGCCTATATTCTGTAAGACATTCTGTCACTCAGAGAGTGACTCAGAGGCAAAGAAAGAGTATGAATCGAGCATGAGCAGTCTTAAAATGAGAGATCTATGCAGTTTATAGACTCCAAAAGGTTGAGATGAAACCTGCTGGCTTTGTGTAGGTATTTAGGACAAGTGTAATCATGTGTGCTGTGTGTTGCTTATGTGATGTGTAGCTATAACTAAGTAGAATGCATGTGATTGATTAGAATAGTTACATAGGGGATGATCATGTAGAATGAACTGTAAAACGTACTAGGGGTAAATACTGTATTATTCTCCACACCATGGCAGCCATTTTAGTCCATGAGGAAAATTGTGCTCTTATTTGTTTTGTTTCTTTGACACCAAAATGTTTACGTCGCACACAGTATATCATATTAGACGTACATTTGTAATTACAGCAAAACGATGAAAGGGACATATTACAAAAGCTATCATAAAACGGTCATAGAATGGCACTAACTTTAGTGCATAGATTGCTGACAGTCTAAAGTACTTCAAAACTACATGGAGGAGGTACAGGAAGTGTGTTGAGGTTAAGAGGCACGCCTAGCGGAGAGAGATGAGCAGCGATAGGCTAATCCCCTACCTAGTAACTCGGTAGCGTATCGTAATTTGAGACGACTGTTAGAACCCGCCCACGAATGACCTTTATTATAATTGGAGCCTTTTACTTCCGAGTTTTATGGCTGCATGTGGATTCTAGTCTTTTATTATCATTTCTGTCACATAATATATCAACACACATATGAACATGCTATTTTAAAGAGACACGTTGTATAATCGAGTTACAAACAAAGGCTATAATTTAAATCGAGCTAATTCATTTATCTGACAAGCCATTTATGGTAGCGCTTGGAGATTATATTATAAGCTTTTAGTGCCACCAGTAGTTCACTCATGGTATCGCATTATGTTATTTATAATAGTTTTAGCTATCTGGGCCGTTCTGCACCCATTTTGTATTTGTATACTTACAAGTTAATTCATTATTATAGTGCTGACCTTATTTGTTTGAACAAATGCTTTTCACATTATCTCAAACCAAGGGGACAAGCAATAAGAGACTAAATATAATAACATTGAGTCTAAAGACTGTCTTGAAGGCTGCCTATTAAGTAATTATCACATCAGTATAAGAGGATTGGTGTGCCTTAGAGATACGTATCCTATTTTAAGAATGGGGTGTCAACACAAAACCATCATATATAGACTTATGATAACATATTCATCTTGAATATGAATGGCTGCTTGATAATGTTACAAATTGCTCTAAGAATTAATGAGAGCATTATCTTAAACAGTATATATAGCTACTTGCAATAATGCTACTGGAAATAGGATATTATATAGAACATTTAGCGGGCCAGCCTTCATTGTTATTGACTTAACAAGCGAGTTTTAAATCCTCCTCACCTATGCATAAAATCTATTCTATTCGATTGGAAAATCCTTTCAAATCAAATCGCATCATCCTGTTTTTTCTGTATCTCACTTTTTTAATGTACACCAAAATAAATGTACAATGAATTGCTGTACATTATAAGTATCTATTTAGCACTGTAGTTCTAAATGACATTTTTTTTTTTTAAGTACAAATCTAGACCTCCATATGCGGCATATTCATTAGATATTTCGATTGGCTCTATTGCTACAATATCATTTTACCTCCTCTGCAATAAAAAAAGGCCTTTGTTAATTTCATCCACCAAATGCCGTGCGCAAACCATTCACAGCCATTGTGTTTTGTGCAGCAATTCGGCATCAGAGGAGTCCAACCGCTCGGTGTCGGAGTCTGGGAGCCAGTCTGAGAGCGATCATGGCAGTGAGAGGAAGCAGCGGGCCCACCACTCCGAGTCCAACAGCTCCTCTGAGTCAGAGAGCCACTCGGAGTCAGAGGGTGAATCCACCGGGTCCAAGTCACAGCAGGCTGCAGCCGAGGTTAAAGACAAGCCGGTTAGAAAGAAGGAGAGCCTGGCAGATGTGAAAAAGGTACGTTAGTCCTGGTGCGCTATCATGAATTCTGGTGCCCTGTGCACCATCGAGCCAGAAATGATTAAGACCTTCAATCATTTAGATTTAGCAGTTTTTATGAAGGCTGCTGTGGGCTGAAATTTGGATTTGAATGATTACACACTGAAATATTCCATATGAAATGACTAACTCTGTGGTATTTTGACATGTTGCCTTCAGATGTGGGAGGAACACCCAGACGTGTATGGGGTCAGGAGGTCCAGTCGTAGCAGACAGGAACCTGCCCGTTTAAACGTTGGAGCTGGGGTAAGAATGGGCTCATTCAAACGGAGAACAACTGTGTCTTGACGTACTGCTGTTAAAACAGGTGCCGTGATATGTCTGCCAACGTGGTGGCAGCTGGCCAGCCGTTAAATAGAGGACAAGCCACTTCTCATTGTCCTTTCAAGGCGTCTTTTTCCTTTTCCAAGGAATGTTGTCGTCTCTGCTAATTACCCTTTTAAATGTCTGGTCCACGCCTTTTCTCCAAGTGTTATTTTATGCCACCTGGTGGATATTGTGTGAAAGTGCTGGTTTCTCTTCAAATTGACAAATAGCACCACTGTGTTTGTATTGTGATCTTATTTCAGGGGAGCAGTGACTCTGAAAATGAAAGCCCCAAGAGAAGAGAAACCCGGTCTAAGAAAAGAGAGTAAGTACAGACAGCGACTCTTTCATTATTTTCAGTCTCCTGAATAAAAAGTGTTCCTACGATGCATTTGTTTTTAATTTGTCATGTTTTTTGTGAAGTGTAACTGTTAAGGCCTTTTTGACCATCTTCATTTATTAATGGGTATCTGTTTGCTTGGGTTGGGTTTTGTATTTGAAGCCTCAGCTAGCAATAGCTTTATTCAAGCACAAATGTGGTCGGGTTCGACAATTAACAATAAAATTGGTCTGAAGTGCAAAAGAAAACCTAATCCAATTTTACGAGAATTCTAAATTGGCAAAGGGTGAATTTCGAGGGTGATCTTGTATTTCTTTTTGAAAGAAATACCTGGGATGATGACTCAAATGAGGACGAGGAGGATTCCAGCAGTGCAGACAGTGATCAGGAAGAGACAGTTAGATCCAGAAGACTTCCTGCTAGAAGGTAAGAGTGCAGCATAGCCTGACCACCAGACAGCTACCCACTGGTCCACCCAATCTCATTCCTATTCATTTCTTTATTGTTTTTTTTTCTATTGTGATGTATATTATCTCCTTTTTATCAGATTATTATCATCTGTTATACAGCCAGTTCTAATGCTTGACAGTCCATCTGAGAAATATGATTGATGGTGTTAACAATCATAGGCTAAATGTTGTTTCAAGATACTGCGCAACGCAACGTTTTATGACATGTGGTGATGCATCTCCTTACGTACTTTAAGGACATTGCTGTGTTTCCTGCTAAGCTGAGGTTAAAGGGTGGGACGGTTCAGCTTTCTTGGATCATTTCGAATGGCCTCTATCGTCTCTGATCGGTTCACAGGCCGCAGAGTAAATCTACCGCCAAAAAACCATCCCAGAAGGGAAGGAAGTCGAGGAAACCGGAGTCATCGGGCGAAGACGACGACGACGACGAAGACGATGAGGATGATGAGGACGATGAGGACGATACCCCAAAGAGGCAAACCCGAGGAAGAGCCGCAACAAAAGTCAAAAGGTATTTTCTTTGGCATTCTAGACAATCGTACACTTACACCCAACCTGTTGGTTTGCCCTATCCAGATACACATTGATTTCAGCAAAATGTTCTGATTGTTCTTTGAAGATTTAAACCATTCCCCCTCACCCCCCCCCCCCACTTTGCACACCTTATACATGTGTCATTCACGTGTAGATTCTTGTTTTGGTGGTTTTGGGTGAATTAACTCAACTGTTCAAATAGCTTGTATCTTACATATCTGTAGTCAATACTAAGCTGAATACGACTCAAACAATGTGCAACAAAAACAGAAGAAAGGCTGCTAGTTGGTCGTCGTTGTCCATTCTGGTCATTACATTCGAAGTCCATGATGACAGAATACAAAACGTCTCAATTTTTTACAGATTACTAGTGAGTTTAAAAAAGGTTACGGCTATGAAGGCAAAAGTTACATAGTTTGCCTATGATTTTTTTGCATACAAAGCCTATTGCCGGAAATTATTAGTTAGCGGACTAATCACAGCCCTTGCGGCTGCGTCTCCTCGACACAAGGTGACAATCTTTGGGAGGCGCATGTCAGGCCCTTGCGGTGCACGCAAGGAGGGTTCGCAAGGACGTAACGGGTCCGTAACCCCCTTGCGTTGCGTCAACGTGGAACCATAAAGAGCCCTGAAGTGGGCAGGGCTATATTCAATCGTCCACCACCTTAAATCCTCCATGCTTCGTTCCTTCCCCGTTAAGCCAAAGTCTGGTTTGTGTTGGCAGTTACAAGGAGGACCAGCATGACCTGGAGACGGACTCAGACGACCTGATCGAGATGGCCGGCGACGTGGCGGAGGAGCAGCAGGACGACGACAGTGAGACCATTGAGAGGGTGATGGACACACGCACGGCCAAAAAAGGAGGTAAGTCTTCTTCAGAGGCGTTCTAGCGCTTTAAATAAATCCGTCCAGATTTTTATTATTTTTTTTTTTTATATTCACAATTACATTGCGTTATTTGTCTTGAGCCCAGAGCGGTAAGTACGTGCAGATAGGAATCTAGTGAACACGTTTTAAAAATGTTTCTTATCATCATCCTTTGTCATCTCAACAAAGATGTTAAAAGAATTCAAACAATTTAAAAGAAGCAATTTGTCGAGGTGTGCATTTTTCATAGTCAAAGTCAAGACCGACCGTGTTTTCATAGAGTTACATAGAGGATTGAAATTACGTTTCCCCACCCTCCAAATGTGCTATTAAAATATTGACCAAACCACAAATAACATAATAACCAAATATATAACATTAAAGTCCAAAAGACCACAACAAATACACATATATAGACAGTAGTGCACCTAAAGCTAATTAATTTGATTGTGTGTGTATGCAGCTACGGGAGCGTCCACTACGATGTACTCTGTGGAGGAGAACGGGGACCCGAACGAGGGCTTTGACCAGGAGCAGGACGAAGGGGAGACCCACTATCTGATCAAGTGGAAGGGCTGGTCCTACATACACAACACCTGGGAGAGCATGGACTCGCTGACCCAGCAGAAGGTCAAGGGACTCAAGAAGCTCGATAACTTCATAAGGAAGACAGATGAGCTCAACTCTTGGTAAGAAGAAAAGAGAAGAGAAAAGAAGAAGAAAATGATGCATGTTTTGGAAGAGATGTAATGGATATTTTGGTGAAGTGTCATAAACGGATTGTCCTCTGTAGGTTGAATAAGGCCTCTCCAGAGGACATTGAGTACCACAACTGCCAGCAGGAGCTCTCCTGTGACCTGAACAAGCAGTTTCAAATCGTAGAGCGGGTCATTGGTAAGATGTGCTAAACATTGTGGTATTTTTATGACAAATTTACTTATTGTAAGTCGCTTTGGATAAAATGTCTGGTAAATGTAAATTAAAATAGTATTTTTGTGTTTTAATATTCATTCACCTTTCTTGTTACTGATCGGATCTTAATCTCACTTCATTCATCTCATCGACAGCCACAAGGACCGGGAAGACCCAGGGGGCCGCAGACGTCCCCTGTAAGATCCCCTTTCTGCCATTCACTGTCCGTGGCGGCCGTTCACAACGTGTCGTTTTATGACCACAGTCACAATGCCACGGTGTCCTCAGTGGTTGATGTTGGAACTAAAACAAACTCTTGTGGATCCTCAACAGCACCCAGCCACAAGTCTGCCCCCTCCTCCAACGAGCCAGAGTACCTGTGCAAGTGGATGGGCCTGCCCTACGTGGAGAGCAGCTGGGAGGACGGGGCCCTGGTCAAAAACAAGTTCCCCAAGTGTGTGGACGGCTTCGACAGCCGGAACTGCAGCAAAACCGTTCCCTCCAAAGACTGCAAAGTAAGCATGAGTCCCCCGTGCTAAAGGAATTAAACGTTGTCAGAAAGTGTGGTAAAATTTTGTTAAAATGAATCCATTTGTAACTCTAATCGCAGGTGTTGAAACAACGGCCAAGGTTTGTTGCCCTGAAGAATCAACCGACTTATATTGGAAGTGAAACCCTGGAGCTGAGAGACTACCAGCTGGACGGACTCAATTGGCTGGCCCACTCGTGGTGCAGGTACACAGAGGATCTTCTGTATAGTATTATGCATTTATTTATCTTATTGTTTCTAGACGACACACTCTGATAAGAAAGCAGGCAGGGGTACACATCGATAGAAACTCTGAAAATATGGGTCGGTTTTGGCTAGTGGCTAGGGTATTTGACTCGCAGCCAAATGTTTCTCAAGACCCAAATGTCTGCATCAACCGGTGTCAAACAAAACCTCACCGCCCTACCGTCTCCCCCTACATCTATCTACCTGTCTGGAATAAATGCCTAACCCCCCTACCATCTCCACCTACCTGTCTGGGACAATGCCTAACCCCTCTACCATCTCTCCCTACCTGTGCAGGTGCAACAGTGTCATCCTGGCTGACGAGATGGGGCTGGGGAAGACCATCCAGACGATCTCCTTCCTGTCCTACCTCCACCACCACCACCAGCTCTACGGGCCCTTCCTGCTGGTGGTGCCCCTGTCCACACTCACCTCCTGGCAGAGGGAGTTTGAGACCTGGGCGCCGGACATGAACGTGGTGGTGTACATTGGTGACGTGATGAGCAGAAAGACGGTGAGCCAGGATCACATGCACCACGGTGCTGTTGACCCGTTATTGTGCAGTATCTCTCTGGGGAATGGTTATTCAGTGTTTTAACCTTTTTGTTCTGAAATAGATCCGGGACTATGAGTGGGTGAACCATCAGACCAAGAGGATTCGCTTCAATGCACTTTTAACCACGTATGAAATTCTTCTGAAAGACAAGGTATGAACTACATCCTGTATAAGCTGCATGTGTTTAACATTGACGTTTTGTGAGGTTGATGTGGAAATATGTAGATGTGTGTGTGTGTGTGTGTCTATATATGTATATTTTCTCTGACTGGTGGTATGATTCTCGGGCCTCAGGGCGTGCTGGGGAACATCAACTGGGCCTGTCTGGGGGTGGATGAGGCTCACCGGCTGAAGAACGACGACTCCCTGCTGTACAAAACCCTGATCGACTTCAGGTCCAACCACCGGCTCCTCATCACCGGGACGCCCCTGCAGAACTCCCTGAAGGAGCTGTGGTCGCTGCTGCACTTCCTAATGCCAGACAAGTAGGACGCTACCTCCTACGGAAACATCCCCCTCCACGCTCAACTTACAGTGTGGTGAATATTTGCACGGAAGTTTGGCGATGAGCCTAAACAAGCCCCTGGCGTGCTTCTGCCCTCCTCAGATTCGACTTGTGGGAGACCTTTGAGGAGGAGCACGGGCAGGGAACGGCTAACGGCTACCAGACCCTCCACAAAGTCCTGGAGCCCTTCCTGCTGAGGCGCGTCAAGAAGGACGTGGAAAAGTCCCTGCCGGCCAAGGTGGAGCAGATCCTGCGCGTGGACATGTCCGCCCAGCAGAAACAATTCTACAAGTGCGTTTTACGCTTATTTTTTTGCGTTTATTGGGATAGTCTAATTGATTTTTGTTCTTCGACCATACTTCGCCTCCATATATATTCCCTTCTTATTTCTGCCAACCAACCCAGTTAAACAACATACGTGTGTTCTCCTGCTCACCACCATTATCTAGTCTAGTGGTTGACCACTAATTAATAAACAGAGTAAACACTTAACGAGTGCATCCCCTTCTCCACTTGTTCAATCCATCGCTTTGCTTAGATTGAACATTCAGTACATCACAGGGACAACCAGATCCCCAGTGTGACACTGTTTACCAGGTTTCTGTACACTTGAACGCGCAGAACAAAAGCATGCCCTTTGTGGTAGCTCCTCAGATTTCCCAGGCAAACATACGCCCGCCGGCCACATCCTCACACACCTAACACTCCGAGTGACTCCCTGAACGTGTCGCCAGGTGGATTCTGACGAGGAACTACAAAGCGCTCTCCAAGAGCACGCGCGGCAGCTCCTCAGGCTTCCTCAACATCGTGATGGAGCTGAAGAAGTGCTGTAACCACGGGTTCCTCATCAAGCAGCCCGAGGAGGGCGACAGCGACACGCAACAAGAGCACCTGCTGGTAAAGTGTGTGTGTGTGTGTGTGTGTGTGTGTGTGTGTGTGTGTGTGTGTGTGTGTGTGTGTGTGTGTGTGTGTGTG
>JAOPUA010000169.1:17439425-17449433 GCA_027122455.1 Trisopterus luscus | reverse complement strand
TTTGCCTCTGTGTGGGTCCGGTTGTGTGTGTGCCGGTGCGGGGGGGAGGGACCGCGGGGGGGGTGTTTTCGTGTGGTTTGTGTGTGTGTGTGTGTGTGTGTGTGGTAGGTGGTGGTAGGTGGTGGTAGGGTGGTGGTAGGTGGTGGTAGGGTGCGTATCTGCTTGAAAACCAATCAGCCATTATTATTGCTCCGACTCCAATTGTTCATTTCTTTTACGAGTTGCTTTTTTTTAAAGTCGCCTTATCCTTAAATTCTGAATCGATGAATCTCATTAGGGGAGAATTTGCAAGGGAAATGGACCGGGATGAAGGAAGCATGAGAGCAGAGCGTTGCTGAAGGCAGCACGGTGAGACGACTCGCTCATTGTTGTGGAATGGCTGAATACATGATTCATTGATATATTCCAAATAAGAAGCCATGATTTGTGAATAAATAACTAAACGGTACAAGAAACGATTTGGACTGAAGGGAACTCGAGAACACCCAACCATGACTTCAAAATCGTTTTACTCAGACCCAGTCTTAAAGAGACTGACCTTGATTATATTCATCATATTATGTTCTAACCCTATTATTAAAGCAGATGTTAATCTTTGGTAATTCTGAGGATGTCCTTATGTCATCTTTCACCCATTACACTCTAACAGCGTTAGAGCTAAATGTAAAATGGTGACCACACTTCAGGTCTTATGGAGAACAGAGAACAATCTGAAAGCATGATCTGTTCTGACGGATAATGTCAATTGTCTATTTCAATATTGAATAAGCGTTTTGCGTCGTTTGTCACATGTAATATCAAGTGTCGGTGACGGTATTCTCTATGACATCCATGAAGTACCATTGTTATAACGTCAGTAATACGGCTGTCATATGCGTCCTCAACGTAGGAGCATTGCAGTAGTGGACACGCGTTAACCAAAGTCACTTACAAAGCAGAGACAAGGACTTTAGAGCCTGATGGACATTCAGATGAAACACATCATTTGTTATTAAAACAGAGTCTGGTCACAGACAGTCCAGGTCAGATAGGGAAATGTTCATGACCAAGACAAATCTTTTATTTCTGCACACAAAGAAATGCGTGTGACAGGGCAATGCGTCCTCCCCCTATACAGGCTTGACATCACAGAAAGGAGAGGCTGCCGCTTGCCTTGTCCAATAGCGTGTTGTTAATGAGGTGTGAGCGTGACATACAAAGAAACCGGTGATATCGTAAGCCTTGGCGTTCAGCGGGCTGAATTATTTCCATAGCCAATAACAATGGGAATGCGTAAGGGTTCCAATTTGTCTGCGCATGACACACAGACGCATACACTCACACACGCACGCACACACACACGGACATACACACACAGGAATGGACTTGAATTTGGAAATGCTCATTACAGAATGCTTTTTATTATTCAGACAAGAGACAGAATAAAGTGTGTGCTTTTTCTTCTTCTCAAAAGCCCAGTCTGTCATGTGGCGTATAGTATAATGTATGCTGTTTAATTCTAGACATGAACGACGAAGACTGGGAACATCTTGACTGCACGAATAATTATCCATGCTGCCAAACAGACCTGACCTGAATGACACTTCATGGAAAACCAGATATATGGATAGAGTGATAGACAGAGAGAGAGAGAGAGAGAGAGAGAGAGAGAGAGAGAGAGAGAGAGAGAGAGAGAAGAGTAGAGAGAGGGAGAGAGAGAGAGAGAGAAGAGAAGAGAGAGGGAGAGAGAGAGAGAGAGAGATAGATAGATAGATAGATAGATAGATAATAGATAGTGACAAAAACGAAATGTAATTATAGTATAACCTGTATTCTCTTAATTAAATGTGTTCCGTATACTCAATAAAAAGTGTATTATCTTGACATCATGCATCATGCAGTCAATGACAAGATCACCGTTTTGACAGCACACCGAGAATCAAAGCCTCCACGTGTGACTGATGAACGGCAGAGAGTTCACACAAAGGCAATTGTGGCCAAAGTCTGGGATCTTGCCTCTGCAAAATAAGCAACCAGTCTGAATTCTTCTGTGTCCGCTGATGCATTAGCTTCCTGCCTGGCTGTTGAACTTAACTAGAGTCCTGCAGGGTTGTGCTGTATGCACAGCTGCAGAGCCGTCTTTCTCCATCGCTCTGTCACAATGGTCCGACGAGGAGGAGAGAAAAAAAAGCGGCCCAGGTTTTTGCAGCTGCAAGCAAATGATCCGCAGGCTGATATCACTGGAAGACAAAAACAACCATGGGAGGCTGTTTGTGGAATGTAGCCCTCGTCTGACTTCTGGGACTTTGGGAACTCTGAGGCCTTTTCTTGACTGTTCCTTATGTGTCCATGTCTGACTAGTTCAAACACGGTTGCCAGTTGGACTTTGTTTGCATTTTTACGAGCTATAGATACAATGATGCACACAAATTGTTGTTCAAGCAACATAAATCAACTGTAGTCCTGATTTGAATGTCTGAGTTTTGCATGTCGAATACCGTCTTAGAGTTATTTTCTTCTTGCCTTTGATGAGTATCATAGCCAAACGTTTTGGGAATGACTTCTATACCTTGGGAATTATATACACATTGAAAAATTTTGTCAGTCTGGATATCTTCTTCAGAAAAACTGTTGGAAGAGTGAAAAGTGGGTTGTAGCTGCAATAACATAAATCCACATTAAGATGCATTCTTGCATCTTACTGCTGTACAGTCAGAAACCACCTGTTCTTTCATTTCACTGAAAATGTCACGTGCAGGGTGCTGTGTGTACAGTCTACTGAATGCTGCTGGGTGTGCATCTCTAGATGGTCTGCCTTGATGGTTCATAAGCCCTGGAAATGTAATGTTTGGGTTTCAGATTAATTAAAAGCCCCGCAAATGATTTACAGATCTCCAATCCTCTGAGACCATAGATCATTTCACCATTCTAAATGACGCCGTTATTGATTATTCTCTGTAAGCTGATACAACCATTTTTCCATTGCTCGGCTGCGCCGCTGTAACCTGATTAAGTAAATTAAATCCCAAAGAGAAAGAGCTCTTGACAAGCGGCACATGACCCCTTTGCAATGTGTCATATATTTAATGTATTCTATTATTTCTAAATCAGGTTAAATGTAATTAAATGGAAGCGGCCTTCTTGACTCCCACAAGTTTTAGCTCGGTCCTCAAGACATAAAGTAGCCCAACGCACTTCAACGTTTGGTCAGGTGTCGTACCGTTGATGTTGCCCTGACAGCTCTTTGTGACACAATGGCAACAAACGCACACACACAGTGGCAACACACAAACCCACACACGCACACAGTGACTCTTTCAAAAAGGTTGTGAAACAGGAGGAGACTCAGGTCCAATCCCGGAGCCAAAACCACACAAGCGAGTCAACGTTACCTCAAGGCCACGTTAGCATAATTCTCTCTGTCTCGACATGCAGACAGAGGCTCTTCTTTAAAACGAATGCGTGTATTCACCTTTGATTGATCACACTGTGAATGACGGATGCTCTTTAAATGTACTTCAGTGTGTTAATTAACTGGTTTAAACTGGTTGATGTGCTGATGTAAATATGGATGAGTTGATGACAATGTGCAGACAATACGATACAGTGTGTTGCATCATTAGTGGGACAAGGAAAACATTCCAGTAATGTACATTTACATGTCCAATTAAATTTGAGATGTACCCAATGCAATGTGTCTGCCTTTATTGTCAATTGAACATACTTGTTGCGTCAGGGATTAACTCTTAATGCGTGTATGCAGATTCAACATAAGATAGACAAATTAGGGCTGTCCATGCGAGACAGTCCTTGTGTGAAGTTTGCCAAGTCACACAACAACTTTAAATTGAGTCTTAATTGCGTGGTTGATTCTGTGGGTGTCAATAGGTCCAATAATTACAGCATTCATTCCTTATACTCTGCACAAACAGGGCATTATGATGGGGATAAGTTAGCGCTAGGACGTGCATGACTAACCACAGTTGACAGATGGTAGTAGGATAGAAAAGCGGGGGCAGATACAAATTGAAATTCAATGTGGTAAAAGCTTTTGTCTCAGTTTTTTGGTATAAAAACGGTCAAGAATGAGTCCTTCGAGAATTACTAAAAGGATGTGCCAAGTGAAGGATGTACCAAGTGAAGTATGTGCCAAGTGAAGGGCACATCCTTCACTACAAAAAGGATGTGCCAAGTGAAGGGACAATAAGACAACAACAGAATTGATATCATGTTGTACTTAAAGGTGGAGCTTGGGAGAGTTCACTCTCTGGCCTGCAGTAAAATGAGCACTTTGTCTGAGCTTGGAGGATGCATCATGTTTGGGGTGCGTTATCCAGATGGCTGACACATGTTGCTTTGCTCTCCCTTCGCTATCACTGGCTGTTTCACGGTAAGGTGATCTCCTCCAGCAATCCCAGCTGTAGCTCTGCAGCAAATTCCACGGTATCAGCAGTCCAGCCTTCCATGTCTCCTGTCCAAGAAACAACTTTACCCCATTTGGCAAAAGGTTCAACCTGTCCTATGTTACACGGCCCAGAGAGCACACACTGCTGAGATGTGGGTCTGTATGTGTTTTGTGTTAGCATGCATGCTTGCAGGTGTGTGTGGGTGTGTGTGTGTGTGTGTGTGTGTCTTGGCTTATAGTGTATGTGTATAAGGGTTGTGTGCATGCTTATTAGCATCGGGTTGTGCATGCAATCAGGCTTGCATGTGTATATGTGTATATGTATGTACACTTCTTGTGCAATTTTACCCACAGGTTTGTCGTGTATGCATGATTGTGTGTATTTGTGTGTGTGTGCAAGCATGTTTACATGTGTGTGTGTGTGTGTGTGTGTGTGTGTGTGTGTGTGTATGGGTGTGTGTGTATGTGTGTGTGTGTGTGTGTGTGTGTGTGTGTGTGAGTGTGTGTGCAAGCATGCATGTTTGTGAATGTGAGTCTGTGAATTGGCTGAATTGAGCACACGTTCATAGTGAGCTAGGGTACGGTCCTGCATGTAAGGCTATGCACACTGCCCTTAGTCTTTAAATCATCCTACAGATAGAAAAGAATGGCACCGCCTCCAAGAAATCCTCCTATATCTCTCTTTCCTCTTTCATCCATCGAGATTAACTTAATACATGGTGAGGAAACGGCGTAGTATTATCCATCCCTCCAACCCTGATGCAACTCTACGCTGATTATTTCCCAAAGGCAAATATATAGCTTTCTTATGCAAAGTCCTTCGACATAATGTATTACTTCCAGTCCTAGTTTTCTTGCTCCCTCTCTCTTTCTCTGTCTATATCATTCAACATTTATTGTTCATTCCAAGTAACTGAGCCATAGACACAATACACAAATCTTTCCAACATTACTCATATTTATTTATTTACCAGCTCAAATTTTCACCTGCACATCTATCCTCACAATGTAGCAAGGGGACAAAGGATAGAGAGCGAGAGAGCGCGAGAGAGAGACAGAGAGAGAGAGAGACAGCTCTGGATTCACAGAGAGGAACTGTCTGCCAGTGTACTTTTTACACAACTGAGGAAAGAGAGAGGGGGAAAAACCCTTTAAAGGCATCCAATCGGAACCGCAGAGGCAAACAGCTCAAATAAAAGCAGACAGCCAGGAGTGAGATAGGCAGCATTGAAGGTGTACAATAAGGTTAGCTCCGGGAATGATGACGAGCCCCGCCGGCCTGAAAAGTCTGCTAACATCCACTCCCTTCTTTTGTCGACAGCACTGACAGAAAAGCAAATGTGCTGAGAGAAAAGGTTTATTTGTCTTAGACACAAGTAATCATCCATTAAATTGACAACCATGCAGGCACTGCAGTGGCAACAAAAGGCAGAGACTCTGCCCAGGAGAATGTTCAGTCTGTTGGGCTCTTTTCAGCGCTTTGCTTTCACTCCTGTCAACCACGCCATTAGCCGGCTACTGTACACACCGTCGGCTGAATGAGGGCTGAAGTAAAAAAGTGGACAGGCCTGCTACATAAATACCCCTCTTGCTTTTATAAAGAAGCACATTTATCTTCAGAGAATAACTAGCCAGCTAGCTAGCTAGCTACCGCTCACGCACGCACGAATGCACTCATGCAAGCTTGCTAGTCAAGTATGTAAAATAAATAGGCTTCTTAATGGATCGACACGAGTTAATTGATTGCCTGTCGTCTGACTAACCTTCTAACTCGCCAACTTACACAGACGACTGTCCCTGAAATGTCACGACAAGAGAATGCGTCCAAATGAAACCAAATCGCGTTCCCAACCCCACACGGCACACGGGCTACGGGATTCGTTCTGATGGTGTCACAGCACATCCGGCATCGATCCAAGGGCCCCCGGGGGCCCGCCACACTCTGAACCGATCAGCTAGCGATCACATTTCCATACCTCCGGGAGGGGAGCGTGTGTCACAACCCTGAGAGCGGGACCCGGCGGCTGGGAGGGCCCAGGCGGAGGACTGCAGCCGGCCAGAAGAAAGGGGCTCTCACTGGGGACGCGGCGTATCGGCTGCCTTAAGCCCCGACACAAAGCCTGGATGAGCAGCACCTTTGTGTGAGTCGGTGTGAGGCGCAGGCTCCAGCACGCTCGCTCTTCTCTCTCCGTGTGTGTGTGTGCAACAGCAACAGTGTGACAGCTATCGAAACCCGGGTAACCGTGAGACTATGAGCCACAACACGGAGTCACGTTCAGAGTCAGGCGTTCCCGTACACAGGCACGCATGCACGCGCACACGTGCACGCACACACACATGCACACACGCATGTGCGGATGCACGCACATGCACACACGCACGCACGCAAGCATGCAAGTACACACGCATACGTGCACGCACCAACACACGCATCAACGTACACAATCACTACCTCACGTGTGCACACACACACACACACACACACACACACACACACACACACACATACATTCCAGCATTGTTATTATCACGTAGGTCCTCAACAAATACACAGTACCTGTAATACCTGAAAGAGTCTGATGGTTAAATCAGAAGTTGGCTTGTGTCGAGGGAACAGAGAGTTCAGGTAAGTATAGCTATGATTTTTAAGTGTCTGACACGGAACATGATGAAATTGCAAGGCAAGACACGGCGTTAGCGTTTGTATTTTTATTATTGCACTAATTATCCTTTTATACATGAGTGAATTATTTAGGGTCTTTTATCCATAATTCACCCAGGCATCCCAAACACCGGCAGAAGTGGCGTTTTAATGAATACCGTCATGTTGCCCAGAGCTCCCCAAGGCAGCGTCGTCTTGGCAGCCTCACGTTGGAACAGGCCAGCCACCTGTCACTCTATTTCTGCTGGTTCTCTATCCACCCAACGCCCCCACGCATTCCCCTGGACCCTCCCCCTGGACCCTCCCCCAGACACCTGTGATTGGCTACTGCGATTACAGCTGTCATACTTACCGTGAACGCTGATTAAGTGGATGGGCCCAAAACACACAGTGAATTTCCTGTGGTGATTTGTTTTGCGCTTCATGAACCTAGCTGAGATAAACCACCGGGCATAATTGTGTACGATCCAATGTGTTTCATTTAATGCCATGTAGCCGAATACACGCTATAGCGTTTACAGTACACAGAGTAATTCTTATTATGTAGCCACATACAAGCAATCCGGTTTACAGTACACAGTGTACACTTCCTGAACAGCATTACTCACGGTTTAAATCATGCCTGCTCGTTTCAGGTCGATTCTGATATGCAGACATTCATTTTAAATAGAGAACATAAAGCCACGCAGATGCTGTTGCCAACAGCTATGGAGCCTTCAGTTCTACATTATTCAGCATAGCAACACAACAACAGTTAGCGAACATTACCTCATTTAGCTAACCGACCGAGGCTGATAATGCAGTTAAGGACATCTTAAATGGCAGTTATTGATATACCTCAGATAATCTCACATTTCATGCCTGGATAAAATGAGGTTAATTAAATGTGTGAAGATTACGTGATGTTATTGGAATGGTGAATGAAACATCATGCGTGCTACTTCATAATCTTACCAATTTGATGATGTATTTCTTTCCCTCTCTATGATTTTATAATTGTACATTGTACATTTTCGTTTTTTTCTTTTCTTGTTTTTTGTTATTATTTCTCTTTTCTTCTTTATCTTGTTTCCATGTATTGTTGATTTATTGTATGTTTTTCTTGTTAAATGTGGACCAAGAGTAGCTATTGCCTGGTGTAATGGCTAATTGGGGATCCTAATAAACTAATCTAAACCAAACAGCAATTCAAACTGATTGTCTTAGCCTAATAATTTATACAGGCTACTCATAATATAACAAAAATCATTATATTAATATACTTGTAGGGAAATCGTTGTGTTTTCCAATTATGTAAATTATTATCTTTATTACATAAAAAAACACATACCAGTTAATACCTCTGGAAAGATTACTGTTTCAAGGTTTTTGTAATTGATTGAATAGTTCAATATTAAGGATGTGTGCTATAGTTGGCGGTAAAAAAAGCACACAATCTGGAACGATGAAATGTGTGTGAATTCAGGCAGTGTTCTGCCCTGTTCTACTCCATCTGACAGCCCACATAGTGATGAAAGAGTCCTCCAGCATTACCTCTAGAAATGCTTAGGACTCAGTCAAATAACAATTTATCTGATTGAAGCCTGGTTATCTGGGCTGATAAAATCAATGAATTGTCAAAATATTAAATAGCTGAACTTTTTTTTTTTTTATTCAAGAAAAAACGAAATACCTTCAAAACATAAATATATGAAAATATTTGCGCAAAATCTATTAGAGGTAAATATGTCAAACAACCAGGGCATGGCAACGGGTGGTTAGTAGGACCTGTGAAAAAATGTCTCTCAATATCGCAATCTAAAACATCCCTCCATTCACCCGTATGATTGCTGGGCCCATAATAACCAGTACAAAACGGGCCGAGCGTGACAACACCACTCTCTGCTTTGTGACACAACCGTCAAACAGCTAAACTGCTGCGCACACAAAAGGAGCCAATTTTGTGCATTTTTCCTTTTTTTTTCTCGATCGGTCCTTTCCGGAAGCCCCCTTTGAAGTCAGCAGAATGCGTAATGGGATGGAGCTGAGGGCTGAATGCAGCGGCTGGGGAGCTCTGTGGGCCAACGCTATTCATGTCTGCGACTAGTAACTAGGCACAGCGCCTGCCTGCGCCCAAGTATTCCATCGCGGTGCCGCAAAAAAACACTTTCGCTCTCCACCTTCCAGAGTATTCTACGTGACAATTATCGTGTTCTTATGGAGAAACACCCGGGGATATGGACCAGGACCGCTGGGGCGGAGGGGGGCGGCGGTGGCCAGGATCGATGCGAGCCGGGCCGCGGCAGATCTCAGGGCCACCGGCCAATCACACGGCTTGTTCTCTTTCGTAAACGGCAGCGCGGTTTTGTTTTCTGCTCACCCAGAGAACCCAGAGTCTTGAAGGACTTCCTGAGAACTTTTTTTTCACATGTCCCCCCCTCCATTCAGGAGAGGATTTTCCCAAGCCCAGTGTTCTCACACTTGTTCCAGCATCTCAAACAAACCTCCTATGGATTCCTCAGTGCTCTGAATTCCAATGGGGTGGGGGGAGGGGCACTGGAGGAGGTGGGGGGAGGGGTCCGGGTAGCTCTGGACAAAAAGAAAGAAAACCATTTTATAGAGATGCCATCTATATTCGCTGCATCTCGGTGAATGCGTCTCAGTGAATGAACTCAACGGAAAGCCCACAGGAGCACAGAGAGAGAGAGAGAGAGAGAGAGAGAGAGAGAGACAGAGAGTGAGAGAGAGAGGGGCCACAGAGTGAGGAGAGGATGCAGCCGGGCTGTGCGAGCTGAAAACCTCTTCCCTGGTGGGAAAATAGTGACCCCCCTAACCCACACGCCGACTGAGTGCCTATAGGGTGAGGAGTCTAACGTGCTCTCTCTCACCTGCATGAGGGAGGGTGAGAGCTAGAGGGAGAGAGAGAGAGAGAGAGAGAGAGAGAGAGAGAGAGAGAGAGAGAGAGAGAGAGAGAGAGAGAGAG
>JAOPUA010000169.1:17406238-17417209 GCA_027122455.1 Trisopterus luscus | reverse complement strand
GTGTGTGTGTGTGTGTGTGTGTGTGTGTGTGTGTGTGCGTGTGTGTGTGTGTGTGTGTGTGTGTGTGTGTGTGTGTAGGCCACATATTGTATATATGTCTTCTGCTAAGACATGTACTGTAGAGTGAGCATTTACTGAGCTGATGGGATTTGAAAATGTGTTGATAGTGCATAAAAAAGCAAGCAGCCTATTACAAAATATATATTTTAAACATTTCCTCCACGTTGTTCGTTCTCATTAACAGTTTATTAAAAAGATATTATAAGATTAATTTATCTCCGTTTTCATCTTTGTTTGAGGATACTATTAAATATCACGATCATTCAGCTGCTTCAAAGCCTTCCCATTTCAGATCGCAGTGATACCCGTAATTGCTTCCCAGATAACAGCTTCTTCAAGCAACAATTAATGTTGAATTATAGTCAAAAATGCTAAATTAAAAATTTCAATCGTCGCTTCCATGAAGTGCTCCACAGTTTAACTTCTGGGTTTGTTGCTTTGTTTGTTTTTCCTCAGAATTAAATAATTGATGATTTTTTGCTCGACTAATCCTCTTACAAAAATGGCAGCCCTTCATTTACGCTTCACTCATAAATGAGGAATTGATATTCACCACTGCTCTTCCCTCTGGATGGGCAGTTTAATAGTGGGAAGAAAAACACTGCCCTATTACCATACGAAAGCCGAGGGCATATTAACCCCTGCGTGATCTCCAACAGTGCACCATAACCCTGCCTGCAACAGCCACAGGTCCACCTGAATATGAGCACATGTACTAATGGCTTTCTCTTCTACTAGTGAGACGTCAATGGGCTGTTTGAATTTCTTGTTTTATTGCAGCTTATTGCTGGCGGTTTAACAGGTTGTGCCATGCTAATGATCAGTGTGCAATAATTGTCCCTTGAGTCTCTGCTATTAAAAATGGTCCAAATCCCGTTTAGAAAATGGTGGCTTGTTATCCTGCCCGGTTTGAGTTTGTGCGCGTCTTGACAGTAACACTCCCCATTAGTGTTTGTGTTTTGGCCTGGAGGAAAAACTCAGGCAATAATGTCACACTTAACAACCTGATTCTGTGTGGAACGCGGAGATGCAAGCTAGCACCATTAGCTGTGTTCCGCGTGTCTCAGATAAAGAAGCAGATGTCAGGAGTTTTATCTCTGATAGGACGTTTGCCAACGATACGCCTGTGCAACAAATCAGTCTCAGATCTTCAGCCAACAGCCGTATCTCAGTCGGACAGAGGTTGCTCCTTTCAGCATCTCTGCTTGTTTATCTTGTTTTTTTTTACCCAAGATGTTCATATGTTCAAGGAAAGACATGTGAGTTATAGCTCATATATGTATTCTGATATAGCTCTTTGTTTGCGATATAATCTAGGCAAAATAAGCTAATGGGCAGGTGCGTGTCACCTCTTTCACTTACACAATTTATTGTTTTTAGCTCTGCTCTCCATGTTGTTTGGTTATGTTTGCCATGTTGTTCTTGTGGAGTCTGAACCAAGCTCATTTTCTGTATGATTACATATGGACAATAAAGTTTGAAAACCAGACCATTTTTGTTTATTCTAGTATTTGCAACCAATTGTATTTATACTAGTGTTTACTTAGCCTGTATAATACTTATAATACACATAATTACACTTAAGTGTCTGAAGCTCGGTCAAATGGTGAAGTATGAAGGCCAAATGATCAAGAATGGAATGCGCCCGCAGAATAATGACCACTGTAATGACAAATAATCACTGCAGGAACTGTTCAGAGAACAAAGAAAAACACAGTCAACTGCCGGTTTGGCACACAGAAGGGGTAGACACAATATTTGCGGCCCACATTGTGACCAGATTAGCTAATTACTTTCAGGGTAGACCAATTCCTCTCGGTTTGACAGGATTTGAAGATAAGGCAGATGAATTAAATTTCCTACGGCCAAATTAGCTCAGTTTCTATTGAGAAAGACCAGTTGAGTATTCGTAAAAGATGTTTGCATAAAGAGAAAACAAAAAAATCTGAATGGATGCGACGATTTTGGTTTTGTTGTTTCCATTAAGGATTTGACACGAGCCTTCCTGGCTGGGCCTCTCAGGGTGGCTCCCATAATGTGCCAGCAGCCATTTGTTTTAGGACTTCTCTTTTCCCCTGCCTTCCTTAGTGATAAATCATCAAAGAGCATTGCTGCAAGGGACACACGACAAATTGCGTCGTATAGTTTTTATATCATCGTCAAATATTTGATCCAAGGAGATTCACATCCTCCTCTGAATCACACAGGTCATCCTAGGTGGATTCTGATGCTTTTTTGTTGGATTTTACGACACAATAATTGATTTTGTTCTAATTTTATGGTTGGCTAAATAAAAACAATTGAGTACTAAGCCGTTCAATGCATGGAATAATAATGCCCATGCGTGCCCATAATAAACCTATAAATCGGAACCGCATTGACATTGCAAAAACACAGATAACGTGGTCAAGTTCTGTGGAGAGATGTGTTTGACATATAAAACCTAGCAGTTAACTGCACTGGATTTAGAGACCACACAATGCTGCCATCCAGCCTGGTGGCGTAAGAACAGTGATGGGTATAAGCTATCAAAAGTACAGCTGCTGGAGCTGGAGCAATGGCCTGAGGGCTTTTAGTGGTCCTGTCAGACACTCTAAAGATGTTTTTTTCTTCTTCAGGACGAATAGTCGGCGCAGCGGGAGAGGGTTAAGCTGCCATAACACTGCAGCAGCACTGTCTGTGTTTCAGCTCCATTATGGGCATCTCCCTGTGGCTGTATCCAATGTCTGCTACTCAGGATGTGGTGCAACAATTAATCCTCAGATTGATTCGCTTCCTATTGAATTGCCCCCAAACTCGAAAATGCAATTCGAGCTGCCGGCGTTAGTCCTAAACCCTGCTCCTCTCACAGGAGATTAAGAGAAAAAAGTCATGCTGACGCTGAGGGTCTGTAACAATTGTTTACTTCAATGGCTTGCTGAACAATAGTGATTGTCATTGGTTGTTCACCTGTATTGGAGGGTGTCAGCGAAAGTGGAGCAAGGACGATATCACAGTAGGCCTACATGGATAAATTTGTTGAATAGTCAAATGTAAAATGTGGGATCAATATTGTTGAAATATTGAGGTATCATATGGCAGGAGTATTATGAGTTTCTCAGGGAAGTAGCATCACTTGGGATATCAGGTGGAATACGTAGTATTAGAAGTATCGTAGTGTCACTACAATGCTGTCAGTGTCCGTGTCATTGTAGTGATTACTATTGTAGAATCACTGTATGAAAGTGCTATAGTATCCAGATTTTTAAGAAAGGGATAAGTATCACTTGGGAGATACTATTGTGTCATTTAGAAGTAATATTGGGCTATCATTGTGTTTGTCTTTAGTATCACTGAGGAAGTGTTGTAGTGGGACTGGGGCTGCACTGTAGTCTCACTGTGGGAGTACTCTGGGGAGGTAGGGTAAATTAATTACGAGGCACATGTGGTTGAAAAGCTCCACTAATCTGTCCAAGAGACCTCGACGAGAGTCTCGATTTCCTGTCTATTTATAAAGTGTCGAAGCAGCATTTCCACAGCGAGATTTTATATCACCTTTGGGATATTCCTGATAAAATACTCTCAATTTTCTCTCAATTGCAATCCATCCATCCCAAAGTTCACCATATTGGTATTAGCGCTATACAACATGTTAGGTAAAGACAAACCGTTTTAAAGTTTGAATGTGGGATAATGTCAAATGGTGAAAACGTGATGAATTCTGGAGACGGGTATGAGAACCATTGTGCAATATGACACTGTAAAAATCCCCTTCAAAGGCTGTGCTTTCTGCAGAGCAGCTCCTCTTCCCCGTCTGAGTGCCAGAGGGAAACTACCACCAGGCTGCACTTTGATCTCGCCAGGTTTCTCACTTTCCACAGGAGCTTCTGAAGTCAAATGAGTGAAAAGCTTGTCATTCAAGCAGGAATCTGTAAGCCTCCGATACCACCGTAATAAATTGATTTTTACCTTTTTCGTAATACCAGTTGGAACTTAACATATTCTATACGATTCAAAACAACAACACAACACAACACAACACCTAAGAAGGCAGATGTGAGATGTTATTAATTAAGGATTAACTAGGACAGACTAATCTGATCCCTGATCTTATTTCTGCAAATCTCTTTTTTGTTCTTTGTTTGTTTTAAAAAACGGTTGGAACATAGGCAGGCGTTTGATGCTGTAGAACTCTGAAACCATGTCATTGGTTATTTACCTATTTGTCCAATATGTTGATCAAAAACCAGACTACAAAGTAAACACAATAAGCGGTGCAATCATCAATGTATGACATTGCAAAATGTTATCCAACTAAATGTTCTTTGCCATTACCGGGTGAATTGGCTCAATTGCTAATGCCATACATACACATCCTCCTCCAAACGTACACAACGTATACAGTACATTGACGCTTACGTTCACTGGTAACGTCGTCCCCAATCATCTCGATGGGCTTCAAAATGTCTGTATGCCCACATCCCTTCTCAGCGATATCATCTAAGAGGAGACTCACAGAGGAAAACATCCAGAGCCATGTTGTTTCAGAACATAAGTGTCTCCTTCTCTCTGGCGGCCCAGGTGGTTGGGGGGAATTGCTTCTGGGAGAGGGACCCCCAATGTAATACCCGAGCTAAAACACATTACAGCACACATGATGGAGTCTCTCTGCCCGTGGTCCGGTGTGATAAGAGCAAAACAAAACAAATCAGGCAGTAAAGCCAGCAAATTGTCTCTGTAATTTCCCAACAAATAGCGAATGTTTGAACATGCATGCTTCGTTCCCGTGGCGATAATGAGACCCCGCTGAGCCAATCAGGGGAAACTAACAGGCCTGGGGGTGGGTTGGGGGGGGGAGGGGTTACCTACACAGCCCTCACCCACACCACAGGTCTGGACTTATTTAAAGGAGATGGATGTTGCCTCTGTGGTGCAATGCATATTTTCACATGCACCGCAGTCTGTATTTGCACAGAGTTCATGTACTGTTTGTGTGTGTGTGTGTGTATGTGTGTCTGTGTGTTTGTAAGTCAGTTTGTTGCACAGTGTCACATTTCTTAGTATAATTTCCTGCTGCTGTTTGTATAGTGCAGTGCTTCAGGGTGTGTTTGTGCGTGTATGTGTGTGTGTGTGTGCGTGCGTGTGTGCGTGTGTATGTGTGTGTGAGCGTGTGTGTGCGTGCATGCTCCACAAGTTTGAATCTATCCTATTCGGCAGCGAACCTGAGGACCTGGTTAACTGTCAAACCTTAACCTTCAAAAACAGGACTATCAATGCTGTACCAGTTTGGATATAAAGTGTGGCTTACGTGAACGTTTACACATTAAGCAGATGGTTCCACCGTGGTTTAATCAAAAGAAGGAATCAAAGTCGACAAAGCCTTCGAAGGTCTACCAACAAAGGGTGTTGTGGTGTCCAATAAGTTGGTACTGCTGGTCAACAATGCCTCACAGTCCACACATTTTAACAGGATTGTAAGCAACGTTCTGCTTTGAACCGGTTAACATCCTTCGCTCAAAAACCTAAGCATTTTCTTGAACTTTGATGCAGCGGTTCACACTGTGAAGAGACTAACGGATATGTGCCTTCAGCAGTAGACAAGTGACTGTGAACATGAGACGCATCAGTATCTGATCAATAATGAGCTTATGACATTGATGGACTGCAGGAATCTCAGGAGAAACTGGAGAGATGGAAGAGTTCCCAGCTCATAATACGGGGGCCGACCTTGCCTGAAGGTCAACACTCTGTCAATGTGGGATCACAGCTGTTGTCCAGGACCAGTCCTGACAATCACTTCCTGACAGATCCAGAACCCTGCATGGTCTTTTTTTATTTCTGCAACATGGCTTTCACGTTTCAGTTCTTTTAAAAGGTTTGCTTCCTCAAATTAAAATTCCACATCTGCTGAAAGACGCAATACTTGAGTTATACTAGAAGCGGACGAGGTCAAGCTTCAGCCAGCGTCAAAAAACTATGAGATGGAATTGTATGGCAAAAATATGTCTTGTACATGCTATTTCATTGATTCTGACCTGTCAAAATGTTGCACAACTGGTTCTTGTAAACTGGCCCGTTAAACTTATATTTTGACACCTCTCCTGTGATCATAAACAAGATTGGATTTATGTATAAACCACATTTATGAATCAAGAGGTCAGGTCATCTTCTGGCATATTAAATGCATTTAGAGGTTCAATAAACAAGGTGGTTGAGTCCCAACAAGCTTGTGTTTTGCCACCAGCCAATGTCACAGAGCAGAACGATCAATGGCTGAGTGACGCGGAGCCACACAGCGCTGGTGGAACAGTGCTCACACGGCTCTGCACGTGTGCTGTACAACTCTGTACAGACACTCTTCAGAACGGCAAGAAGGACATTTGTTTTCTTCTTTTGACACATTTTGTTTTGCTAAGCTTGGACTAATAGAAGTCAACATAAATAGTAGATTGTGACAAGGGTGCTGTAGGTCCTTCATTCCTCCATACTTTAAGAGCACATCAAAACCACGCGATCACCACATATTCAATCATACTGCTTTAATGACAACGATGACTTTTGGCATTTCGCAAAAAAAAACGATGACAGGATTTAGTGTGTGTGGAGGAATTTTGGTTGAAAGACAAATGCAGCTCTTCAGACTGAACCCACCGAGCATTTTAAATGTATGACACTGCTCCACAGTTTCATCTCTAAGTGGCTGACAGTGTGCTGCTCTCACTCCTCACTCACGCTCACTCAATGGTTGATTCAGAGAGAGAGAGAGAGAGAGAGAGCATCAGATAATCCCAGCAGCACCCAGGCCTGATGCCACACACAGAGTCCTCCTGCTCTTTCCTGCAAGACTCTGTTCCAACATCCACGCACACAGCCACATTCTGGCGTCCAGACAAGCACTAGCAGGAGAAGCAACAAGGGAAAAAGAGGAGGGAGAGGGAAAAAAAAATATCTCTTGGCCCAACTTGACAAACACCCTGTCACCATTTTAAATAATACACAGCTCACGTCAGCACCGAATGGCTGAGTTCTAAATACAACACACATGTCAAATGGGCACCATGTGCGGAGCAGACTGTACAGCGGCGTTTGTTGATGAAGCCGCGGCGTGTGTGTGTGTGTGTGTGTGTGTGTGTGTGTGTGTGTGTGTGTGTGTGTATGTGTTTAGCACTATTTCAACATTTTCATGAGTCTTCACTTTTGTGAGAGGCGTAGGCTAAACGGCTAACAAAAAGTAATCATACCTCTACTAATGCTCAGCGAGACATTAATAAATGGATTCAAATCCAGTGCAATTGCTGTTTTCCCCGATATTGGGAGTAAAAAGGAAATTTTGCAAGAATACCCCCCCCCCGCAAAATTGACAAAGCCACTGTTGTTAATGTCCTTAGAAAGGCGGGTTGCCGTGGAAACAGCCTGCTGTCACATTGCTTTCTCTTTAATTCCTGAGCCAGTACCCTGGGTGGCTGTTGATGTGATGCTCCTTCAAGTGACGCCCGTTCCGTTTCATCACTCTCTTCTTTAACTTACTCCATGTAGTAAGATGCAGATTATAATAAGCCTCTGAACGCTCTTTTCTTTATGCTGTAACATTTGATTTCAGGAAAGACACTAATACCTTTAGTGATTGTAAGTTACTGGGTAAAGGTGGTTATCAGTAATATGTGTACTTAATCCCAGATGCGAAATTCAGGATGATTACAAAAGATCCTTACAATGTGTGTCATGCTAAAATTTAAAACAACGAAGCGCTAGAAGTCAAATGAAATGGATAGAATAGGTCCTTGCAAAGGACAACATGGAATTCCCTATCATTGCACTGTAATAAAAAACAGTTGTCTACATTTAATAGATCATTGAACTGAAAGGACTAATTCAAACAATTAGTGTGCATAGAGGCAAACCTTTATCTTAGCATCTCTTCAGGCATGGGTGCGTTTTCCACTAGGGAGGAAAGAAATAGGATTAGTCTCAACCGTTATGCAATATTGGCACAGTTGGACAAAGTTTGGCACGGCTAAACCTTAGATCGTTGACTACTAGTAATTTTTTGCTAACTAGCAAACAAGAGCTTAGAATAACATCCTAGCAGCGTTACCACATAGCACTGAAGGCTGTGGCTAATTAGCCTCCGTTGGCTAGGGCTACATCCATGGGGATGAGTCTGTTTACTAAAAAGAGGGTTGATTTCTGTATATCTAGGTCAAAGTTTTCGTACAAACTCCAAGCTATATATCTCCTTGAGTGTTCAGGGGGGAAGCTCATATGCAGAATATTCATTTTTGAAAAGGGGTACTCTTTTATGTATCACTCCTTATTGATTTGAAAAAGGAAAAACATGCAATTGGTTTACGGCTATCCTCAACCTGTCAGCCCTGTGTTCTTAAAGATCGAATCAGGGTTCATCTTTTTTCAAAGAACAAACTGAAAATATGTCAGTAAACATAGCAGTAGGTTATAGCACTATCATGGTTGAAGCCGATGTATAAAAACAAATGAATGATCTATTTTCTGTTTACAAAATGAATACACATAGCCCACTGTAGGGCCTACAGTTTACACTGCATATCGAGCGTCTAAAACACCACTTAGTGCTCCTTGTACAATCAAACACACCCACAAGTACCGTGCTACACACATCACGCACGGCAGTATCGATCTGCCACTGTTTTATCATCGAAACCCTTTGTTACCTAATATACTATCGCTAATCAAAGCAGACTCCTTACAGGCAAGCGCTAAATGGTAATGCACGGACATCATCGATCCTCCTTCAATAAGACATCGGGGACATGGGAAGGCTATCTTTACAGCGCAGTGAGCTGCTGCCAAGGGATTTTCTTTATAAATCACATCACATTGCCCTTTGTCTCATGCAACCCCATTCTGTTGCTCAGCAGACCGATGGAAGCGTTGCAATAACATGAACCTTCTTTGTCCAAGGTGTCATTGAAGCAGCTGTGGCCAACGGTCAGGGCTATCCAACCTTGTTTTTGGTTTCCCCTCAAATATGAATCATGGGAATGCCTGGAATGCCCAGGAATGGAATGAATTCCACGTTTCAGACTGTCTTTCTTACTCTTTATTTTCACTTTGGTGCCACAACAAAAGATTCAATACCTCCATTGAATTTGAGCGGCTGAAATGCCGGACTAATGTCGCTGGGTTCTGGTGAGGTCACGCTGCCTTATCTCGGCAAGCATAATACGCAACATCTGTGTCATATTTAATTAACCTTTGTTGAAAAGCACCCCAAAACAACGAGCTCCACCAGGAGGCGGCATCCATTACGCTGCGCGGGGCTTTTAACACCTTGGGGGTCAGCCTGCTGCAGGGCTTGTAAACAGATCATATCGTAATGGCTCGGCCAATTGGGACGCAGCTGGAGGCAGATGTTTCAGCTCAGAACTGTCGAGGTGGTGGATGGCTGCCGACCACAGCTGTGCATTAGCATAAAGCTCATCCCAAAGCCTTGCTACACAAACACAGACACACACAAACACACACTCACAACAACAATGTACAATTAAAAACATGCAGTATTCTAACATGCTTAAATAGTCAAACGAAAGGATTATTTTATTTCAACTATATGAATTATATTCATAGTATATTTTGCGGGCATGTCTTTATGTGGGGCTTGTTAGAACACGATATCTCTGGACAGAAAATTCAATGTCTGCATCAGTGAATGAATTTAATTAATATTATTTATTTATTTATTCATGTATTCATTTACGTACTTATATATAAATGAATAAGCAATACCAGTAACAGTGAATTGCACAAAAAACCCATTGGATCAACCGTAGACATATCTTCACCCAGACTTGTCTTGAATGAAATAGATGATGAGGGATGGAATAAAGCTGAATGAAAAGAGCAAACTAGGCACCACGCATTCCCAGGTTCCTTGTATTGTTTCTCATGGTCAAGTGATGTCTTTCCCCAGCTGATACGATATTATAAAACCATCAGTAGGGATTCTTAGGGACTCAGGACTCATGGCACCCTCTACTGGCTACGGTGTCCTCCATGTCTGTGGTCACACAACCCCCGTCCAAAGTCCACACGGGGAAAAAGCCTCACTCACATTTCCACGGCCAAAATGCGTAGACACTGTAATTTGGTCGACCACACTTACACAGTTTCTGTCAGTACCCTGCTGTTTAACCCAAATCGGTGTTTCTGGCCCACACATGTGACATGAAACGATGTTGGAGAATCGGTCAAACATGCTGGGTTGCTATAATAGCATTTCCCAACACCGTCCACTTTGACAGCAACATGAAATGATCACATACATGTACATACATTATGTTGATGATTTCCCTGGCATGTGATGTCAAACTACGCCCACCCGAGCCAGCACCATCTGATGCTATCCCAGCATGCCTTGCATCCTATACTTCATGTATTCCTAAACACTCCTCTACCCCAAGTCAACAGCCTTTAACACGCTGACAAGCCCCTGCTGGGAACGAGTACCTGCCACTACCTCTAGTTCTGGCTGATCAAACTCAGGTCTCTCAGACACGACAGGTAAATATTCAGAGGCACAACTAGGAACCCGGTGTGCAGAGCCATGCCTGCAGGGCTCTGCACACCGGGTTCCTCCAGCTCAATTCAGCTGCTCTCTCCGGATCCTCCTCTGACTCTGTGTTCGGCTGCTCTGTGTTCAGCTCCTGATCCTCCTCTGACTCTGTGTTCGGCTGCTCTCCTCTGACTCAGTGTTCAGCTGCTCTGTGTTCAGCTCCCGATCCTCCTCTGACTCTGTGTTCGGCTGCTCTCCTCTGACTCTGTGTTCCGCTGATCTGTGTTCAGCTCCTGATCCTCCTCTGACTCTGTGTTCGGCTGTTCTCCTCTGACTCTGTGTTCAGCTGCTCTGTGTTCAGCTCCTGATCCTCCTCTGACTCTGTGTTCGGCTGCTCTCCT
>JAOPUA010000169.1:17303802-17314131 GCA_027122455.1 Trisopterus luscus | reverse complement strand
GAGAGAGAGAGAGAGAGAGAGAGAGAGAGAGAGAGAGAGAGAGAGAGAGAGAGAGAGAGAGAGAGAGAGAGACTTGGGTCCAGTAATATATCAATGTAGTAAAAGTTAATTACCATATGTTTGCAGGTCCTGTAAACTGATGTACTTGGTGTTTATACCCTAGATTATTAAAATGACTCAATTACTTGACTCTGCTGTCTCTGTGCCGATCATATGATCTATTGTTGCTCTCCTGAAGAAAAAGTTTGAACTCAGTGTTACCAAGGTGAAAACAACTCATTGTCTTAGTTACAATAAACAAGCAGTATTACACCAGACAGTTGTAGTGGTGTGTAGCAGTTATTTTAGCATTAATATCTTCACAGAATGAGTGTAGAGATTACAGGATACAGGCCCTGCGTTAGGCATTGTTCAAACTTCAAAGATTACAACTGATAATCAATCAGGTCTGAACACGCCAACATCTGACTACACTTGATGGTTTGTACTTTAACTAGTCATTTAAATGTTTTCCCTCGTTTGTTCATTCTTCACTGTGTGACCTGTGCAGGTTATCATGTCTCTATACTAAGTTTCCGTCTTTCCTCGAATCAATTGTCTGCTAATCTCCGTCTGTACGTTTCAATGGTGAGAAAACATAACCACCGTGAGGGGAGCCCTTTAACGACTTGACCCCGGGTGGCTTTTCTCATAGAAACAGAAAGGCTGTGGCTGCAGGTAGAAAAAACTTCAGCAGTCTCTCTGAGCACGGGCCAGCAAACATTCACCAACCTACAGCCCAATGGAAATGCTCTCCTTTCTACTCCAAAAACCAAAGAAAAACAAAACACTTATTAGTCTTGGAGAACAACTCCGGCCAGAGTTCTCTTCCCTGTAATTGGTGTGATTTCGTCTTCGCTGTAACTTGGCTAACACTTTAAATAAACAACACAGCGGTTGTCAAACCGCCCGCCATAAGTATATATTAATAACACGAAAACAAAAACCAATCTGTCACTGTTTGTTGTAGAAAAGGACCTATTAGTCCAGGATTAGTTCAGATGCCATGATCATAAATGTGTGTAACGACCAGAAGTGACTTTTCTACGCCTGAAACAAATGCAGTTACTCACTAGAGATTTAGATGACTTATCAGAGTTATAGTTACTGCATAAATACGAGGTCTAAGGTTCAAAACAACGGAATAACCAATAACATGCATGTACTGGGGCCCATCATGCTCCAAATGACAGGACATATTTTAACATTGACTGTAATATTACTTGACTGTTATACAATGTAAAATATGAAAATTGTATTTGCAAGTTCATATTTGTACTAACTGTATTTTTAAAAGATATATATATCTATATATATAGATATATATATGTATTTGTTCTTTTGTATTGGTTAAATCTGTATACCAGAATTTTTATATGGTCCCCAATTAGTTCTAATAGACTTTTAGCTTTCACAGGACCTATCTTGATTAGTTATTTCCTGGGGGTGATGCTCATTAATCAAGAAATATGGAGACAATTGTTGTGGTTTGATGTAAATTAACAGGGCACTTTTACCTTCACTCCTCATGCAAGAAAGCTGAAAGCAACGCATTAGTTGACATTGGTCTCCCCGGGGGGGGTAAATGCTCTACCTACATTCTCTTTGTTTGCGTGTCATTAGTTACATTTTGTGTATGATAATGTTATCTCTGTCATTAAAAGCCTCCAGGAATTGAAAAGCAAACGTGAGCTATATGTTGTGCCTGTGAATACATCAGTAGCCTGGTTTAATGGCAGTTTAGTCTAACCACCTTCTCATAGGTCAAGAAAAAAAAAATAAGATGTATTATTCTCTTTCTAATCACCTTCAATTCATAACTGTTTAAAAGAAAGAGCATCTGCTTTTTCAGATACATTGCCACGGTTATGGTCGTGGAACATGTAAACATAATGAATGACTATTTAGCCTTTGGATTTACCCTTCCACACTCTCCCCCCCACACCCCCATTCTGTCTTCCTTCGCTGGAGACAAATCCCCATGCCCGGCCCACTGCTTTTATTAAATTCTCCTCAATAAAAAAAGCTCAGACAGGATTTATTAGGTACTCAGCGCAGACGTTTAGTATTTCCCGCCGTTATTAACTGAAAATCAATAGAAAGCAAAGAAAATGGAAGTCATACAAGTGTTGTCGCCTTTATATTATGTCGGCTGTCGGCTTCGATTCATGGCGACGCCGCAGCGCCTGCGAGGAGGATTTTTCTGCTTACATTGCAGGACCTAAAGTGGGAGTTATTCATTAGAGTAAGCCAGCGGTCAGATGCGTTTCCCGGCCCTTTAACGCATCTGTCTTGGGAGAGGCTGCGATGGTGGGAGAAAGGATGCTGATGTATCCTGATAGAGGTGTCAGATGCAACACATAGCTCGCCCGATTTATGATTATTTTGTTCTTAAGACCTTTTTTTTTACCACCATCATGAAGCCTTTACCCTTGGAGCGTAAACTGCAACGGCATTAAGTTCAGGCCGGGCTCCCCATGTCATCCATATTGTTCTGTGTCAGATTCAGAGTCCCTCCCTCTCTCCATCCCGCTGCTCTTTGATGGCCTGGTTTTTGTTTACAGTCTGGGAGCATGTTACAATAGCAAAGGTTAGTATACCTTTTTGTAGCTGCTACATATGACATTCTCATTTATGTATATAGCACTCTGAATCTGACCAGAATGATTATTATATCAAAAGGATCATGCTAAACAAACTGTTTAAAATAATTAAACTAAAACTAAATTAACGCTAACCTGGGCCTGTTCTTTTGAGTGGTTCAAAGCCACACTGATGCTAATCTGGCAGTGCAAGGGTTTTTCCTATTGAACACATTGTGGTTCAAGTGGGTAAAGGTGACACACACTTATTATGCTATAAAAAAACAATGACTCACTGAGGCTGCGCCCTGCTCTGCTGCTTCGTGGCAATTCCATCATAAGGAAAAGTGGCTTTGTCCACATATTCCCTTTTTTTCTTTCACAAAAAGGGTGGACAAATCTTGGAATAAAGAGCTTACCCACCTAACTAATTTAATTACAGCCTGGACCTCCATGACAATAATGTAAATATCCAACCACAAGGGCCCAAGATACAAAGAGTAATTACTTAGGGCTTTCTCTCACATCTCTCAAGACTTTTTTTTTTTTTTAATACCCAAAAGCTTTTTAACATTAGCACTTTCTCCCTGACAAATTAAATGAAATTTCATTACTCTAGCTATCCTAATGGCATGAAACTATCAGCTGTTGTATGCCTGGTCTCTCTTCCCTCGCTGCCCCGGCAGATTAATCAAATAGTCAGCCTCAGAGTCAAACTAAGGGGAGCATCGATCCGCCAAGTCGGTGTTTGTCTAAGGTTCCTACGTGTTGGAGATCTGAACCTTGAGTGAAAGACCCATATATTGATCTCCATATGTTAAACGTGTGCTCAGTCCATCACGGAACAATTATTTAGAATTGAAAAAAGAGAGATACATTCTTTGACTATTATTCATTTAAAAAAGATCCAATGCATACTGGAAAGGATTTTGTAAAGTGCATCCGTAAAATTGGCAAATTCATAAAAATTAAATGTTTCACTAACATTATAAATTGTCTGGGTATATTGACTATATGCAAAATAAATCAAAACATCCATAGTTTTACACAAATTATAGATATAACAACCCTATATACTGTCATTGGTATTATATTGATACTACAGTATTCATTGTACGCTGCTACTTACTACTAACGTATGCAGCATCAAATAGGATGGGCACGAGTTCACCAATTAATGTATTTTATAGATTTGTTATAGCCCACCATTACCTGCGATATTTAACACCTTTGGTTTGGTAAGGGTTAAGCTGCTTGGCCTCTGATCTCTGAAGGGTAAGGTCTTGGCAAAGTGCCCCTCCACTAACCCACGGCCCTTAAGGGACTTTCAATCCAATTGCTGGCCTGGAAGTGGATGCAGATCTCAAGGTTACACCCGGGTGTTCAAGGGCAGGTCCAAGTGTAATCGGCACTTAGATCATAGATTAATCTTATTTGCTATCTATTAGGCTTGATTCTTGCCTCCCTCTCTCCCCTCCCAAAGCCTGGATTACTGTGATAGTTTAAGATAATGGATTCTTATGGAAGGGGAGGTCAAGAAGCATTCTTGTTTCAGAACCTACAGATAATATGATTAATCTAAAAGCCTTTTTTCAGAAGAGGTTCCACCTTCAAAGGCTTAACTGCCAAAAAGGTACGGTATAAATCTGAGATGTTGGCAGTAGTGTGTTTAATTAATTATAATTTTATTCGATCACCAAGTGTAGGTTAAAGAGAATATTATATGTATCTGTACTTCATACACCTATTTACCAAAACCAGTATATCCTTGGCATGAAGCTGCACTTTTATTAATAAAACCAGGAGAGGTATACAAATGGCATTTATTGAAAATGATTCTGGGTAATTTAATATGGTTTATCATTCAACCTTTGGGTCTTTTGCATGCAATTTATTGATATATAATATAGGATATGGATGTCGATGACATTATTTCATAAGGTGTAATTGACATTTCTTTCATTTAAAAAGCCAGACAATTTCTCAGAATAAACACACATTGCTCCTTTTTTATGTTTGCTTTTCCAAATGCTCTCTTAACATTTTAAAGCAGGGCCATTTTGAAATCATTATTCCCATCTCCTTTCAAAAAGGTTACGTAGTACGTACAGAGATCAATTGATGTAACTAAGTGCAATCTTGATTCATTCTTGGGGAAATCTCAACGTTTGATTTCTGCGGTAGCAGATAGTCTCTGATAAAATATATCCAAATGTGGCAGCCCCCCTGATAACCTCTGAGAGTGGTTGTTATCTTGCGCAGTCATCAACACCTGAATATTTATCACACAGAACAGGCTTGTGTTCCCGCCTGCATGTTTACCACTTTATACACAAGTGAGACATATTTTATTTTGTCAATATGCCTACTTGGAAGCCACCTTACCACCAATATGGATATGCTAGAACAACCCACACAGTATCCCAACCTATACTACACATGTATATACTGATAGCCTGTTTGATTGGTGATCATACATGTATGCAAAGGAGTAATTTGGTCCTGGACTATTGACAATCATTTAAATAAAACATTTATACATAGTTACCAGAACATTATTCTGAATAATAGATTTTACATAATAGAGCAAGTATTATCAATTGATATTATGCTAGCATGTGTGTCTCCTCAGTAGGATAATTACGTCACTAGTATTGTGAATATTTAAAATACAATTCATATCCATAATTGCATGCATTAAATATATAAGACACAACAATATACAATGTTAACTCATCTCATAATATAATTGAGGTGTCATGAGACTTAACCGAGAAGAGAATCTCTTTAACATATTGCTGACTGGCCACAGGATGTTTTTAGTCAGTACAACATGTATACTCATAGTTTTAAATGTGTAGGTCTAAATTCAGTCAAGGAGTAAAATAAATGACAGTGTCAGTTGCCTTATGTGCCTAAGAAATGGGGACATAACCTTTGCAAACACAGATTAACGCTTCATTTCACTCCTCAACTGGCACACTCACTGCTGCTGTGGCCATTAAAAGCTGTCTGTCAGCTCTCCCTCTCCAAACGCCGTGCCTTGTTTTCACCATTTATCAACGTCAAAATGTACACAAACCACACATTACTGAAAGCGCTGCATTATCTGTGCTTATTGACAAATCACTTGAGGTTAGTGGTGATTTTGTGAAATCATCATATCAGCTGAGCTCAGCCAATCGACCAGACTGATATTCAATATGAGTAAGGAATATGACATTATATGTTTTTTCCACATTAAATGCATTCATTTGTCAACAATCCAAGTATGGAAGTGTAAAGCCCATATGCATTAGAGGTTTGCGAGTAGAAGATAACCTCGTAAAGAACACACATAACTGAGTAAAAAAACAATTCCACAATGTGCTCTCAGTCTATGAACGATAACTCAAAGCCTCTGTATCTAAATTAATTGCTTACAATATAAAAGATGCCTTGTTTTCTAAATCTGTAAAAAAGTTCAGGGTTTTACCAAAGTCTGAATCTCCATTATCTCCAAGGATGTTTACTCAACTATCGGTTGACCAGTGATAGGACATGTGCCCCCTAGCATCCAAACAGTGACGTAGGATGACTAAGTAAGCTAATACGTGGTACATTATAACATTGTCAAAGTATAGAAAGAAAAATATAGTTAAAAAGATACATAGAGTGGAAAAAAAGCATTTACTTTGATAGATGAGCCATGTGTTACTTTGCAAAACCGCATTGGTAAAACTACCAACTATCAAAACATTCAATTAAACAATCAACATGCGTCTGTTTAGCGTCTGTTTAGGTCAAATCAAAGTATAGTATATAGTAAAGTATCTAGTATTGTAGCCCCATCTTTGCTGAATGCATGCACACTCCCAGGGCCAGGGATACACCACTGTTTGGAAGCTAGGGGACATACCCCCTATCAGAGGTAACAACCTTGGTGCAACACCTGCAACACGGCATGGCCCATAGGAATATTGTACTATTTAAACCATTTTGTTACAGTTTCAGTCCAGTATTGGGAGGTATATGCAAGTATTTTGGTTGTAGGCAAAAATGTGTTATGCGGTTTATATTCCCTCTTATGAACATAAAATCCAAAAATACGCTAAATTGCAGCTGCAACTGCAGCTTCAAAATGTTTTCACACATTAGAAACACCTGCAGAAATTGCATATGTTCAAGTCAAAAGAGATGAGAAAAGTATATATTACACACTCATTTCACTGTCTCTAACTCGTTATCTTACAACATATGTGCAGCAACATGACAGGGAAATGGTCAATGTACATTGAGGCACAAATGTTAGGTTTTGCGATTGCCAGTGTCAATGGTTTGTATTGCATCATGTATCAATGCCCTATACATGTTGATGGTCTATTGTCATGGAAGAGATGGGGATAAATGTAGGAACAAATTGTCATTAGTGATGTATTCTTAAATGCCAAATTTGTCACCCCTCATGAACATGGCTGATGATACCCCCCTTTTACCCCCTTGTTTTAATTAGCACAACATATTATAGTGTCAATAAAACAAGTAACTCAGTTATTAAAATTACACTTTTTGGGCTTATCAAATTGAAAGCTCATTTTTAATTGTATCATTTAAAATGGGGAATTGGGATTTTTCCTCAAAAACAAAAGCATGTCATGTATTGTGTGTTATTGTTTTGCGTGTATTTTTTCTTCTTCATGGAATGACTTCTTACTTTAGGTTTAGTATGTAAGAATACTGAGAAATTGGGAAAAGTTATGCAAAGTAAAATTCACTGGTGCAGTGGAGTACAAAGTTATACAAGCACATACAACAATGAAAACTTGCTTAGTTTACCACACATGATAATAATAATAATTGAATTGACCTAAAACCAACTCACGGTGGAATAATGATTTCACCAGCACCCCTTTAAAGCAGCAGTGGTTGTGTAACCTCTCATAAATTCCCCAACAATAAAATCCATCTGCACGTCTTTAAGCTATGCCTTTTATATTGATAGATTCTCCCTCTATCTTTAGGTTTGGATTTTGTGCAGCATAATCATTGTATCAAAATGGGGCAGAATATGCTAATGGTTCTAATTGGACTACTAATAGAGCATGTTCCCCAAGCTTTAAGCTTTTGGGGGTCTGTGTAATCAGTGTAGACAGTCGTTAAGGGAATGGAGAGGCAACTAGCAATGTCACTAGAGGGCCCAGGCGGTTACGGCTGACACTACCCCAATCTTCCAAGACCCATTAAATGGCAGTTTCAACACATTACCAACCATAACATCCTTGAATATCACTGATTTTATTTGCAGTATCAAACATTTCATTTCACGCACCATTAATGGAAAAGTGCTGAGGTTCTAATGCTGCCAAACATTTAGTAACTACCTGGACTCGGAGAACCAATTAACTCCAGAGACAATATGGCCAATTAAACACAAAAATAGGTGAGTCCACCATTGGTTACTGCCCTAGTCATTTATATATGGACAAACTGCCGCACAAATATAAGCGAGTGGGCTATGGAATGACCACTTCCTGAGATCGGTATTGCGGTGCAATAATCAAAACACAATCGAAAACAATAATCAGAAGAAGCTATTGATATTAACATACTATTAGCTATATAGTGTATTCACATTCCAAATTTGTGGATATTGATGAGTTTTTGGTTTCTTGGTTCTAGAAAATAAATTAATATCACAAACAACCCTAGAATGGATCACATATTGCATAAAGTTTTGTCATAACAAAATAATATTGTTCTCAGCTGTATTGATAAGTCAAGATTTTCAGAATAATGCAATACTAGAAAGAGATTTAAAAAAAGAACATAATAGAGCATGATGCTTATTTCATAAAAACAATATTCATACTACTGAGATATATTCCATTATATAAAAGTTGCTCCAAATCGTAACGTTATCCTTACGTTAAGTAGGGGAAACAGAAATCTGTACCTACTGTAACATGTCCACTATAGGACCCCAAGTCCCTTGCCCCCTGCTTCAGCAGGCTATTCAGGTCAAACAGAAGCCCATCGCTGCAGAAATTAGACTCTGATACTCCTACAAATGTTGTAGTTAGTTAAAGATAATTAAGTTACGGTTTAAATATATTGATTTAGACAGGCCAGATTAGCCTGCTTATATTCAGTCAGCAAACTTTGTGTGTTACATCAAGCCTCTGTGGTGGCTCTAGAAGGAGATGAGTAGTCTGTACCTCTTGGCAGGTGTGTTCATTTTCGCTCAGTTGTTATACTGGAGAATCTAGAAGACAAAGGATTCAACCAAATCAATCCAAAGCAATCTATTATTACTACTAGTTAGTCATTTGGCAGACACTTGTATCCACTCAACATTCTGTAACACTTGACATATGGCATGATTTGCAATGTAGATTATTTGTGTTCTGCACATCATGTGGGGCTGCCGCCTGACAGAGAAACTGTTTGATGGGTCTGGGCATGGAACTGTCTGTCTCACTGTGGCCCCAAGGTATTCTGTTATCCAGGGAACACAGCACCATGCAAGTTCATCAAACCAACTATAATCAGACATCAGCTAAATATGTTCAGAGTTGGCAACATCTCTAGCATAACAAGCTAAATAACATCTCGGTTCCTGGCTGGTTGGGCTATAACTCATCTCAGAAACGTGCCATGAACATCTTTTCAAACTCCATTGTCTGGAACTACCGCTGTCACATGTGACTATGGTTGACATGTCAACCACGGTGAAATCCTTGCATCAGGATAGAATCACAGTCACTCCCATCCTGATAGAAGCTTGTTTCCGCCTAGCCAAAGTACAAATGGTCAGAGAGGAGTAAGTAAAACCAGAGGTTTTCTCGATATGATGACTAAAGATAATACCGAAAAGGTTTCTCACTATTACGAGATTTGGCTGTTCTTAAGGAAGGTTCAATTATTAGATTATCCTTATAGTCACGAGGCATCTAGGTACAATTTGAAGGTCAGAACCTATGAATAAATTATGAATGCATCTGGATGTTATTGGTAGTTCTCATGACATAATGTTAACAGAGCATTTCAGGTATCAGACTGTTGCCTCTGTAAATGTTTACTTAAGAGAAAACATTGCATTGATCTGCTGCGGCTGTAATTTGGCAGGTAATTGTTTCCAGAAGCAGGATAAAGGTCACCGACAACGGACGTTGGAGTTTTTTTCTTTTTATTCTCTCAAAATAACCCTGGTTGGCTGCAATTAAAAGATTTCATAACACCATTTTTATACATTTAAAACAATTTATATATGTTTGAGCTGCATGTCTAGCTCCTTTTAAAAAGGTCACTCCTATTAATCATGTTTATATATATATATATATATATATAGCACTTCTATGTGCTGCTTTCTACCTAGCAGAGCAAGTGAGTTAGTCTCCATACTATAATAATAATATAATATCCTGAAGTTGCTTCAGTCACAGAAAAAGTAAAGGGGTTGTACTTTGAACACACGGTAACATGTGTATACGATTCAGAAATGTACATTTTTATTTCAGGTATGTAAGGTTTTCATTTACAATCAAGTGTTTCAGAGTCCACACCTGCTTTAGACCAACCTGTTAAATACAAAGCATTTACAAACAAAACACATATTATTATATGGGTCCCATGTAGAGAAAGGGAGAAAGGGGGAGAGAGAGAGAGAGAGAGAGAGAGAGAGAGAGAAAGAGAGAGAGAGAGAGAGAGAGAGAGAGAGAGAGAGAGAGAG
>JAOPUA010000169.1:17264579-17275338 GCA_027122455.1 Trisopterus luscus | reverse complement strand
GTTCACCATCATGACATCACAGCGTTCACCACCACACGGGTCACCGTGATGACATCACAGAGTTCACCATCATGACATCACAGCGTTCACCATCATGACATCACAGCGTTCACCACCACACGGGTCACCGTGATGACATCACAGAGTTCACCATCATGACATCACAGCGTTCACCACCACACGGGTCACCGTGATGTCACCGTGTAGAAACACGCTCTCAGAGACCAGGCGACGGGCAGATTACCGGGCTGTCAATCAGGAGCAGGAGGCCCTGAGAGGCTCCGGCCACGAGGACCACGGTGGGGAACAACGCCCTGAGACAACATGTCCCCCGCGTGACACGTCTTCAGCTGGCAGCACCCACAACCAGACATTTTGTTTTGGACTCCCCACACTACAGACCTCCTTTACACACACGCAAACGCACACGCACACACACGCACACACACACACACACAAAGACTACCTTCTCACACACACACACACACAGACTGACAGACTACCTTCGCACGCACACACACACACGCACACAGACTTCACACACACACACGCACATGCACACACACACACACCACAAAGACCTCCTTCACACACACACACACACACACACACACACACACACACGCACACACACATAGCATACACACAGACACGCACACAAACACACTCACACGTATATATATATATATATATCTTAATATGGATAGATTGATATGTGTGTATACATCTCTGTCGGTAGATAGATACATGTCCACAAAGAAAGAAAGCGAGTACAGGGAGACAGAGGAGAGAGAGACAGAGAGAGAGACAGAGAGAGAGAGAGCTACCCGTGCCAGAGTGGAGACAGTGCTGCGGAGCCTGGAGAAGTGTTATTGTCAGGGCGCAGTGTGGAGCGGATCCACCGCTCTAAGTGGGAGATGGGTTGGAACTGGGGGAGCCCCCAGCCTCGGACAGGGGCCTTGAGTTCCGCCAGCTGCACCCTGCCTTTGAGCGGGGAATGGAGAGCGCCTCATTGAGGTTGGCAAAAGCTGGCTCATAAACTTTCCACTGTCTATCCTTTTGATTTTCCTTGGACATCTGCCTGGCCCTCCCATCAGGAATGTGCAGCAGCTGTTAGCTGGAAGTGTCTTCGCCGTGTGAACCCGGGCTTGTGCACGGGTCCTGGCTTAATGAATTGAGCCAATTGAAAGTGGGTCGCCCGGGACACTGGCCCGGGTAACTCTGCTCCAGGGATGACAAGTGAGCTCAGAGAAAGGGGCTGGGAAATGTATATTAAGGGGGTTAACCATTTGCCCCCGCACTGTAATTGGCTTAGATTGTCTGGCAACCGGATTTGCAGGGGCAAGAACATGCGCTGTGCTACAGTGCAAAAGTTCATCTGCAGTTGACATGATTGTGTGATCTTATTGGTATGCACGTGTGTCTGCGTGCTTGTGTGTGTGTGTGTGTGTGTGTGTGTGTGTGTGTGGGTATGTGTATGTGTGTGTTTATGTGTGTGTGTGTGTGTGTGTGTGTGTGTGTGTGTGTGTGTGCAGCAGAGCATATGTAGCCAAAGAATACTGGAATGTGGGAAAGTTATTTTTGCAGTGGAGAATTATTTGTTCTGGAGATTGAGACTGGCTGAAGTAAATGCACGGCTATTGACACTGCACTGTTTTATTTAAAAATAGATTCAAAAGTATTGTATGTTAATTGTTATCTGTGTATTTACGTGAACCACCAATAACTTAGATCCTCATTTAAATTCCTAACCCATAACCCATGGACTAGAAGTAGAATGAACCCCTGATCAAATAAATTTGATCAGGATTATTTCAGAACACTTTTTCTCAATGTAACTTATTCATATATTTTTGTATTATTTTGAATACATTTCATCATAAGCATCTAGGACTTAGGCAGCTTGCCTAAGTCCTAGAGGATATCGAGACTAGGATATCGAGACTCAAACTCAGAACCTTCCAGCTGGGGGCAAACAACTGAAGCCCCTACACTACCCTGTCTCGGTTCTGCTCTGTTGTTGTGCTGTCCTTTCCTTTCTGTTCTATTGTGATATTTCCTAGTTTTCGCCGTTCAAAGGACTCAAACAGCACTTACAGCAAAGCAGCACTTTGCTCTAAATGCTGTGACGGACATAATTTCAGGGGTGGAAATAAGAAATAATGATAGAAAAAGAACGATAACCACCTATTGCTTCATCCAGCGTCTGCATTCAACAATTCTACACCATATAGTCAGGTTGTTTTCTCGCTCATCTGAGCTTTACATTGCCGAAAAGCGTTTTTTCCTGACGACACACGTCCAGGCTTCTCTTTAAACGCTCTGAGGGCTGGGATTCGGAGAAGCGTCAGGGAACACGGTGCCGCTATTTGTTTGAACGGGGTGATTAGAACAGGTAGACGGGTGAACACAGGAAGGTAAACAGCACACACAGAGATTGCGATCTTTGAAAAAGCAGAAAGGGCCCAGCCTAGAGAACGCACACACTACTGGGTGTCGGCGTTTCTGGGGTGCATTGTCAACACAACATTCACCCATTCATTCACTCATGTTCTGAGGGGCTCTCACTGCCTTTATCCTTCTGCTTTTTTTTTTCAACATGGTAAAAAGCTAAATGAATCTGCTGCTGTCCCCGGCAACTTAATTGCTGTTGATATTTATTCCTTGTACATTCCCTAATGGATGTCCATGAACCATGGCGAGGGGAACTGTGTGAGCCAAGATGGGTTGTTTAAAATCTAATCACAAACTAACAAGTCCCTGCTTATTTGTTTCTGCCTCAATACTTGAGAGTTCCCAGATGTTATGGAAGGTAGGGAGTCGATTGTTTATACAGCGGAGAATCTTTTCCAAACACACACATTCTATCAGCTCTGCACGGCTATCTATCAAGGGAGGCACAAGTTACAGTTCTTCCCCAAGTCAGAGCGCCACAAAAGCCCTTCAGCAGCAAATTACAAGGCCTACCCCACCTGCTGAAGAACAGCGTGCTGGCGGCGCAGTGCTCAGACGGTAACCTGCCTCTGATCGATCAGTTGTTGTTTCAGCTGTGCTCCGGTTGATGGTTTATTTAAGCGGCACCACATGCTTGTTGAGGGGGAAGACAGCTGAATACATAAAACAGGCTCTCAGAACCACTTTGTGGTCCGGTTAAGACTAAATGGAATAATAAAAACCAAATGGTTCCATCCCATGTTCTGGGTTCATGAATACAGGAAGTAGCTTCTTTCCTTCAAGGTCCAACACATGCAGGAGACGAGGCTCTGTGAGACAAACACCATGTTGGGAGAGAGGGTTAAGTCGTTTGACAAGAGGGGCTGGATCTAATGTTGTCAACAGAATGCTATTGGTAATAAAATGCATGACTATAAAACTACAGATTGATAGATTTTGCCTAATTCCACACTATGAGGAAACCAGTTCTGACGGTTCAGTCATAAACAATAGGTGATTCACAGGGAACCTCTTAAAACACCAGTCCAACCTTTCCACTATGAACTGACTATTGTTCCCCGTCCCGTGACACACGTGGACGTTTTTTATTAACTAGCCGCAGAAGAGTCCATGTTCCCTGCAGGGCCAGGTATGGGCCTGTCCAGTCCACCGTGGGCTCAAGGTCAAGCATGGAGCCTCTTCAAAGAGGTCACTAACGTCTCCGTTCTGCTCACCCGGCTTCCTTCCCATGGGCCGTGACAGGAACACGTGTCAAGGATGTGTCCCACACTTCCTGCCTCCAAGCCCACGGCAGGATGTTAGTCATCTTCTGCAGACATGGCTGACATTTTGATGGTTAGTTGTGTGCTGTCAAGAAATGTATGGGCTTCTCTGACTCATGGCTGGGTCCTCTAAACCGGTCACTTTATATGGGAAAACATTCATATCAAAGGGGGGATTTTTTCAGGAACTCCCCCTCACATTCGAGCCCTTCGGGGTCTTCTGAAGTTTAGTTCATCCTATTCCATTAGCGCACATTTCCCATGGTTGACCAAAGCAGGCATATATTTGCGTTGTGATGAAACAACACTATTATTCATCGTAAATGACAATAAAGATATTTCTGTGTCGCAGAACAAAATACTATTAAGTGCTGCCAATCGCAGAACCATTTGTTGTCAGCTGTTGAGCAGTTCCATTTGACTTTCCTGGCCTTTGGAAACAACAAAGGAAAAGCCAGTAGTTCTGATATTGCTGTAAACCGCACCGCTGATATTTCTGTGAACCTCCCAAGGGTTTTTGCGTGCCGGCAAAACGGCTGAGGGCTGAAAAAGAGTTGCTGAAGCAATACGCAGGACAACACCGTACGCTCACTATTGAGGACCGGCTTGCAAAATTACGGAGGCAAATAAAATTGTCCCAAAACATACTAGCATCCAAAGGACAGCACCACCGAGAAAATAGAAAATTAGATCAAATAAGGTGCTTATGTGATAATCCCAGACAAGAAACTCATGAGTATTAAAATGTCATTCCCACGGGAAAGTACAAAATGAAGTTATATTTAAAGTCAACATTCTCATCTTATCATTCAGACAAATACCGTAATAACGTTGTAGAATATGATTTTTATTTTGTTTTACTATGTGGCACAGAAATACATAACAACATTTGATCTGCCTGGCGGTAGACTGTATGAACTAGCTAATCTTCAAAGTACAGAACAAAAATGTCAGCAAAACAAAAAACCCACAACTAATTCCATTCCTGAAGACACTCTTATCAGCTGGGAGGGTCTTGGGAGTATTCTCCAGAACCCCCTTGTAACCTTCATGTGTCATTGTTTTTTTCTCCATAAATGGTAGTATTTTTCTCTCCTAAACTAACAACAGACTCTTTTTTTGACAGGCTGTTTAATTACCTTTACTATTTATGGTGCACATCCCATCTGCTACGGATTCCTTCATTATCGTTGAACACAAGTTTAAACTGTTAATACAAGATTAAGAGGGATCTGCTTTTTTTCCTCCAAGCATTGCCTTTATTCATCGTAAATTGCCCATCAAAACTCTAAATGACCATGGTTATATGGTTCTACCGAGGATTCCTCTGACACCTTTCAGTGTTGCTAACACTCATTCCAAATATCATTTGTGCTATAGCGTGGGGCAATGCAATGTTGAAGTTCAATCCATTGGGTTGTACCTTACGCACAAATAATGCAATAGAATCAGACGCCTCAACATTTTGGTGGTCTGTCCTCAGTGTTAGGAATCCAACTCTGGTGCCCTGCCTCTGACCTTGAAGCTGAACTTCATTACTCACTTTATTGGCGAATAGTCAATAGTCAGATAAGAAGGTGAAACCGCCACTCTCCCATTGATAGCGTGATCTTTACAGCGTCCAGGACTGAATGTAAGGCCAGTGTATTAGGCCTACACTTTCCATATCATAATGACTGGTGTGCTGTTGTTCTTTTCCATCTGTTTCTCAGCCACATCTGCTTGTGTTTTGTAACAGATTCCCTCTGCGTTTTCTCTCTATGTCACACCGGGAAACAAATCAGCAAGCAGGAACACATTTTAGTCCGTTGTCTTGGCATGCTTTTGTATCTTTGTTCAAATCCAGGCCAAAGTTATCCCGAAAAGTCGATGTTGCTTTGTTTTTTAGGTTGCCTGGCATTTAAAAGACAAATTACCAGAGCACTCACTCTAGCACCTCTCCCCTTTTCCCAGAGAGACTATTAACTTTAATTTCATCCTCGTCCCAGGGTGCTGTTGTCAGTATTCAAATGTGATTTCATCCCTGCGGCATAGGTGACCAGCAGCATTGATTTGCAATCCTGCTCCCATTGACTTACTGGGCCACCAGAGGCTTTTTGAAGAATGTTGATACCCAATATATATTTGTAAGACATTTGTTTTAATTAGGTGTTCTAACAGCATGGAAATTGGATACTTGGAGTAAATGAGTGGAACCAACAGTAATACTACTAATTGTGGTTACTGTTGCAGCCACTGTGCTTCTGAGATCAATAAGCAGAGAAGCTGCGTATAGAGTTCCCAAAAGTGCGAGTGGCCAAGCCATGACTGGATTAAGTTCATCTGGTCAGCAGATTTTATTACACACTGACCCATACACACACAAACAATGGCTCTACTATATCATTATTCGACTTCCTTTAATATACTAATACCAAAATTATTATATCAAATGAAGTTGTTTGTCGTTTAATAGTGTAACTTTCATTTTTAACAACAATATAAAAATAAGAATAAAAACACATATCCAACCCTTATGGTTTTTCTTTTTCCATTTCTTCTCCAACGTAAGCATATGCACAATCCAAGGCAATGTTTTCGTTTTTCTCTAAACTACCAAAACTGAATGAAAGAAAACACTCAAAGGATTCAAACAATTTAGAAAGCAGACCCCCTTCTTTTCCATTGTGCCTCTATCACGCTGCGGCTATTTCTCTAGGCCCAGCAGGAGCTCCACTTTGTGGCTTTTAATAACCTACCCCTTCAGCTCCGACCCCCTGAGACACATTTTCCCCACTTTATTTGTGCCGCTCTGTTTCTACCTAGCAGCAGCTGCGAGAAGGAGCAAACAGAGGAGGCAGCAGCAGCAGCAGCACATCTCTTCCAGTTGCTCAACACGCTAATACACCCCTTTTCTCTGCAGCTCATGCATTATATTGCAGTTTCATTGACTTGGGGGGGGGGGGGGGGGGGGAGGGGGTTGTGTTGCAGTGGAATCAATAGCGGAGGGGATCCCAGCTAGCGATTAGCTTGTCAGTCAGGCCTCTGCGGTTGAAAGAAGGGGTGGCAGCGTAAATCCCAGAATACCAGGGGCCACCAGCATGGAAAAACTGGAATGCTGTGAGCCGCTGATGGTGCTGCACCACCTGTTGTAGAAGGCAACATGTGCTGAGTGTATTAACCTTTCAGCTACTGCGGTTTAACCGCAGACTGCTGCCACTGATCCTTTCATGCGCCCCGAAGCCCCCAAAGCACAGCAAACTTGCTTACCAGCATCTTAAAGTGTTTTACATTGGGCTGAATCCGTCCTCCTCACTTCAAAGCCCCCACAAGTCCCCCGATCCTGGAAGGTGATCTCTGTACTTCAGGAAGTACCATGAGGGGAAAGTTTAATCCTTTTTTTTTTGTTTTGTTTTAAATCAATAAGTAGTTCTGTTGTTTTTCCTGCACTGCACGAAGGACTACGTTTATGTTTTTACATTTTGTTCATGGTAATTACCTGGTCTATGAAATGCTACGTGCATTTAAGTGGGTGAATCCATGTGCATCCCTCATGTAAGCATCTCTGGCGGGCAGAGAACTCCCAGACTTGTGAGTGAAAGCCCGATCAAAACCACATTGTAGAATTAGTTGCACCTTTTTTTTTGCCAATGGTATAAAAAAAACGCAATAAAATACTTATTGCGTAACAATGACATTGTTGGTGAAAGTGATTACTTGAATTATCAGGTATGTTATCTTCTATTCAGAAAAGAACGTCAGAGGAAAACAAAGTACAAATTAGCAAATCTATTTGTTTGTATTTCCTCAGAGTGAGGAACTGTGTTGAACATAGCGAACAGTGTAACACACACTGACCAGGGAGGTCATGGTGCCCCCCAAACCTCTAAACATCTCTTCACCCTGCTCAAAGGTCATATTTGTTTTGAGCAGACTTTTCTGTATTCAACGTATGATTTCCCTGCACTAACAAGGGTCAACTAATGTTTTTATTGTTGATGATAAATCAATATAAACGTAGAAAATGGCCTACGTGCTTCCCATTCTGTCACGGTGTCTGACTAAAAGCTAAGGATTCCCAGGCTAAGACAGAAAATATTTTTTCCATTAAACAGAAACATTAGCAATAAAAAATGTCATATTTGGCTCAATGACCCCCGCAGCATGTTTATGTAGAACAGTCCTTCAACTCAAGGAAATTGCAAAATAAATCTGTTAGAAATCCCTTCTGTCAGCTTTATATTTACAAAGAGCTGAGGATGCAGCCCAGGAAACAGAAGAGCTCTCCACACTTTCCTGTCGTCTGTGGACCAACAGAGCGGCCGGCCTCCCATTGGTCGCTGGCCAGAGGACAGCTGTAATACCTTGCCTGATAATCACCTGACGCTCCTCTTGTCAGAGCTAGGGCTAGCACAAGGCAGCTATTTAGAGGCTTAGCTTAGGTGTTGGTACTGAGAACTGTCAACCGGGGGTCACCCCGCGGATGAGTTGGGGCAACGAGCTGTGGCTGCACCAGAGGAGGAGTCAAGGGCAGTCAGGGGCTGTTTGTCTTAACAGGGGACGGGGGATTGGATGGCTGGAGTAAGGGTCAGAGCGCCAGGATCTAGACCCCATTAGCAGTGTTACGTTCACTTCAGCTAGCTTGTCTTTTGACTTATGGCTGCGAGTACGGCAGGAATGCTAAAAGACCGTCCTGTGTAGGCACGCTGGGTAGGAAAGATAATAGTTGGTTTATTTTTATGATGAACATATTTAATGCAATATTGATATAAATGTCATCTTTTTTTTTCAGAATCTATGTTCTTGGTGTAGCTTGCCAATAATTAAGAAAAAATGGATGGAGCAATTTTTATATGCCTACAATTATCTAAAGATTGTTTTATTAATACATAAAATGCGCTGATGCGCTACATAAATATAGTTTTATTGAGAAACCTGAATAAGGGCTTTGATCTTGTATTTCTGCTTTGCATTCGTGCCCGTTGCTGCAAAGGGCAAGTTTATGTCTGCATATGTGTGCGTGCGCCAAAAGTGAAAAAGAGTGTGAGAGGGCTTGTAAAGAATTTGGGAAGCTCAAGAAAATCCCATAAGAGTCCTCAGGATGGGATCTGGGGGAATGTTCAGGGCCCAAGGAGAAAGACTCCTCACGAGTGAAAACACACTGGATTTAAGTTATTAGCCCCACTTTGAGTGGAGTATGTGAAACAGCTCTCTCAAGAGGTGGTGAGAATCCCTTAACTCGCTCACCCCACCCCTGGCTTTGTATGTCATTGTAAGGCAGACTAGGAGGGTTATTCTCTCCATGAGGACGGCTCCTCCGACTCAATCATCACCCTGCAATGCTCAATTAGCCCTAATCTCTCGTTTTAGGTGACAATGATAAAGTTTCTTTAAGACTTAAAGAATAGCCTTAAAAGAGGGGAGATTAGTGAAGTGTTGTTCTCATAATAGACTGAAACAAAATTAAATGTTAGAAAAATTTGAAGCAAAGAATATTAAAATGGGTTCAATTTGCTAAAATATTAGCCAATGTTTGCTTTCTGTTCACTTTGTACACTATGAAAAAAATCGATACCAAAAATAGATGGAAAGGTTTGCACCGCAGCAAAACGCTACAGCAAAATGCTGTAACCACGCTTAAATGGTTGGGCCTAGTAGTCGTAGCAGTAGTCATTTAGGTAATAGTCGGCTCTCGCAAGGTCGTTTTCTGTCACCAGGTGCTCAATTAATTAGGGCATTAACCTTGTTTACAAAATACAAGAGCAATATGGAGTAGGGCAGTACATGCATTGTGGTTAAACAGCAGGAGGCTGCCTGCGTTTGGCTGCCTGCCCACCAGCCACATGAGTTGGACTGCCTGGTGCACAGTTTCAGCCGTTAACTCCTAGAATGAGGGCTGCACTCACTTTGGGTACCGCGTTAGCCTGGCCAAACAATGAACAACAGCATTTGCTTCATTTTCTGGGGAAATATCTTGAGAAATGAGTTGACACATTCAAGATGGTACATTTAGAAGTAGGCGGATTTACTACGTCTGGCCTTATTATTATGGGTATTATGTTGCCTACTCATGCTAGCAATTGGCCAAATGTAGCCTCACAATGGCATAGTCCCAACGGGGACATTTATAAATACCATCTTTATTTACGGCGGCTAACTGCTGCATCGTTCAACTGCCGCCCCAACATGGTTAGAGTAACCTATTTGAATGCTACGGCAAAAAGTTTTACTACATTGTGTAATTGTGTCCATTCTATCCAACTTCAATTGCTTAAAAATGCATAATTTCTTGTGACTCAATTTTGGCACAAGACCCTAGACAACAGGCCAACTTATAATAATAATAATAATGGAGAACTATACAAGAATAAGTGTGCATAATAAACCCCTTAATGCCCCTTTCATTATACTCCATATTGTGCTTAAATTTGTGTTCAACCAAATATCATAAAATCAACACACTAGGGCCGTGGGGTGAAGGGCCCGTGAAGTCTGGGGCCCGAGGCCCTTGTGAGGTGTTGTTAATAGGTGTTGTTGGTAGTGGAAAATGTCTGCAGCAGCTTAATAATGTGGGAACTATTGGCTGTGCATTGACGAATCCAGAGCAGGGGAAAATGTAACCTTAAGACACATCAGAAAAAGACGCAAAAAGGTCCCACTGCCTTATGAGGGGAACCATTACAACAATTATGTTTCTTATGGTCCTTTTCATTTATACGCCAAAGACTACACACGATAAACCTTGTAGCACACTGAAATAAAGCAGGCACCCGGCGCAGTCGGTCCATTTGTATTTTAATGGGTTGGTTCAAGAGCCACTTGGCAGGGGGAATATAACCTGCACCGCTTTCCTTTTTACAGTTTGGTGAAATATAAACATACGCAAATAAGAAAAATTGGATTGCACACATACATAAAAAAAAACGGACCAGACCAAAACCATCAGATGTAAAGTTGCTGAGCCACCACTGGGGGGGGGGGGGCGGGGGGGGGGGGCCGCCGGGCCGCCCGCGGGGCGGGGGGGCCGGGGGGGCGGGCGGGGGGCGGGGGGGGGGGGGCCCGGG
>JAOPUA010000169.1:17185923-17195949 GCA_027122455.1 Trisopterus luscus | reverse complement strand
GAGAGAGAGAGAGAGAGAGAGTGAGAGAGAGAGAGAGAGAGAGAGAGAGAGAGAGAGAGAGAGAGAGAGAGAGAGAGGGAGAGAGAGATACTGAGAGAGAGAGCGAGAGAGAGAGGTGGAGAAAATAAGACAAGGACAGGCAGCCAAGTCGCCCCTCACTAAGCACAGCCAGTCCTGCTCTGCCTGCCACTCTGCAAGTTCACCAATCCAAAGTGTTGTGCAGTAAAACTTGGTGTAACAAAAAGCCCTGCAAACTGTTTATTTGTTGATTTACTCGGGATACAAATGAGCAATTCTCTTTGAACTTATTTTTTCGACACTGAAAGACCTTTTTTTTTTTCTTTTTCAATTAATAGTGTGAACCTGAAATAGTTTGGTCATGGAAAATGCCATAAGATATGCAATGCATTGCAACGAATTACCCAGAGAAGGAAGTCAGTGCCAGGAACAGAGGGGGACAGACACCAAGAGACACATGGTATTCCCTCTCTGCAACACGTCAATGAGTTCTGCCCACAGCCCCTCACAAATCCGTAATGCGGGAAGGTATTAAATAAAGCTTGACGGCAGCGCACTCACATCGTCATCATCATCATCATCATCATCATCATCATCATCATCATCATCATTCTCCTGCTCCTCCTCCCAGTGACATGCAGTGTGAGACCTGGTGCTCCCCGGCCAAAGACTTGAGCCATCTGGTCCACAGATTGCAGTGAAACCGACACAGCGAGCCGCCTCCACCTCCCCTCTGGCTCCCAGAGTCACCAGAGGGTCAGCTCCTTACGCGGGGCTTCCCTCGCCGGGGCTTCCTGAAGTGCTGAGGCCGGCTGATGTTGGGGGCCGGGTGTGCTGCGGTGGCGTGCTGCGGTGGCGTGCTGCGGTGGTGTGCTGCGGTGGTGTGCTGCGGTGGTGTGCTGCGGTGGCGTGCTGCGGTGGCGTGCTGCGGTGGTGTGCTGCGGTGGCGTGCCGTCACCAGCCGCTGTGGCTCCTCACAGCGTCCGAGTGATCATCAGCAGTGGGGGGAGACGACCATAGGACAGTGAAGTCAGTGCGTGCGGTTATGTGGCTTAGGTCAGGGATGAGAGCGAGCGTGAACCCAGACGTAAAGGACCCCCTCAAAGTGGATTTGGCGGATGATGGTTATTTCTAGGGTGTGTGCATTTATATAAATAATAATAAATAATATAAAAAATATATATATATACACACATACATACATACATACTGTATACATATATAGATATAGATATACACACATGTAAAAAAATAAATTATATATATATTTTTTTATATATACATACATACTTACATACACAGATGCATTCATACACCCACACATGCATTCATACAAACACACACACACACACACATGTACCTACATACATACACACTATAGTATGCACAAAGGACCCTCAGTAGTATGTTGCGGTGGAATTCAAATGGCTAATATACATTAAGGTTTTAAAATATTCATTGCAAGGGGTGCAAGGGGATACAAGGTTAGGTGTGTGTTTGGCTCCCTTGCAAATGAAAAAATCCCCTCTGCATAACAATCAGATTATACAGAGTGGGAAATATAATGAAAGCACGATGAGCACTGGATAGCTATATATCCATAAGGCAATTTCATACAGCCCACCGCGCTATGACCAACCTACGGTGTGTGGTGTATTGGTGGAATATTGTAGTTATAATGGAATATGTAGTTACCAAGACTTGTTCCAACAAAGTATTCTATGCATTTTAACTAGTTGCATTATCAAACAAGTCTATTGAATCGAGTGTATTTCCAAACATGGAGATTCCGTTCAATCCCTGTCACACTTTTATTTTCCAAACAAAGTATTTTTTTTTTAACGCTGCTCTTATTGTGAAATCTCTCGGAAGCGGCTGCACTGCCATGAGCAGCATCTGCCTCTGAGTATTAGGGAGGCGCGGTGTGCCTCTCGGTGCGGGGCTCTGAACGGGCTTCCACCCAGGGAGACGGACCACCCTGGGCTCTGTTTGGGCTGGATGAGTAATGAGACGGGCGCCCCGACGGCTGATAGACGCTCCCATTAGCACACCGGCTTCAGGGGATTCTGGGCCTCTGAGTTGTGGGAATGGAAATGAGATCTGATACAGTCCTGTATAATTTGTTGTTACATCAAAGTGACACTTATTAGCTTTATTTCCTTATCATCGTTACATCTACCGTGCCTCCTGGTAAAATATCCGGTGGTACCACGTGGGTTGCCAGTTAAGTGGAGTAAGTTTAACTTTAATTTCTGGTGATATCTCAAATGTCCGGGCATGGGAAAATGTTTAAACACGACATCCCGTCTTGTTAAAAAATTAAAAGACTGTAATAATCTGCTGCATTTAATGAAACAACCCATCGGCTATTCCATGATCCCTGCCAATGAAGGGGATGTCTGGGGGCTTTTATTCTGTTTTGAGAGAAAGCACATTTTGAAATACTATGTATGAACTACGTATGGTAGCTGGCACTATGTTTACACATGTCTCTTGCTTTATTTCGTTATTTTATTATGCATAAAAAAACATAAATGTTCATTCACACCCAAAGACACCAACACATATGCACCCACACACAAACACACACACACACACACACACACACACACACACACACACACACACACACATACACACACACTTGGCCATTTAGTTAGCCATAGTTTACATTTGGCTAGTGTTGGATAAACAATCATAGCAGTGGAATTACCACAGAACAGACATCTGAGCATCGTATGCAGTATGATGACTAAATCAAAAGATGTGTTTTATAATGTACGGGGGGAGGGGGCCCTCATCCACACAGCCTGACGGCGGACATGAACGCCACAGAGGGAGTCCAGGCAGGTGGATGTGTGGTAGGGTAAATTAAAGGGTTGACACATGTGTGCACATACAGGGTTTCCCTTGCAAAACCTCCGGGCTCCCAAAACAGTTGACTTTTTATTCCAACACTAACAAACTAACTTGAACTTTTTAGTGTTATTGAAGTGATACACGGCAGGAGTTCAGACGGCAGCCACTAGTGCTGAACAGATGGGTGCGTGTGCGACACGAGCAGAGAGGAGTCACAGTGCTATGTCTGCAGTGAAGTGAACCAGGTGCGGTCTGGATGACAGACAGTTTAGCCCTCTAGCTTAGTTGTCATACACCGGCGACCAGTCAGAGCATGTCAGGTAGCGTGACGGTATAATTGTGTTGTGACACGCTGACCCCTTCGGTGATATAGAACCGTGTTAATTTTCTGATAGCGCGAGGGGAGCCGCTGGAATCACAGTTATGATGGGTGTAATTTGTCGCTCCTGACGGCGCGGCTGAAAGGAGCGGGTCATCAGCAGGATAAATAGAAATTAAAATTGATGCAGGTCTCATTTCTGCTTGACCAGCTTGTGTCGGGGAGCGGCAGAGCGCCCGGGGGATGGGGCCGGTTCCATTAACATTCCCAGCCTGGAGGCAGAGCGGCGACGGTACCTGTGTGGACCGCCCGCCTACCCCCACCGCCATCCGATGGCGGAGGAGTGGCGCAACTGTGGAAAGTTAAATGATTTGGCTTGGATCAGGAGTGATATAGCACTGCGCTGCTAGAAGACCCCAGGGACACACGGAGTAGAGTGACAGTAGTCGTCACAGTGATGCGTGTCCCGTGAAGTGATGCAGTTGTCTTTTAACATTTTGTTTGAAAAGATATTCCACTGATGAGTGAAATACTGATTGATTTGGGTTTCTGTCGTTCCTGATGTATTTGTTTGTTGGTTGCTTTGGATGTGTATGTCGTGTGTCGGTGTCTATGTGTTAAGTGTGTGTATATAACGGTAGGTTGTGCACACACAACCGACAACACAACATCTCTGTCACTGTGGGAGGAAAAGAACAGTAATAAACAACAAAGCTCAAATAATCTTTTGAATTATAAATGAAATATCCCACTATGTGGAAGTAATACATTTAGGAGAATATCTTGGTAAATAAGTGGCAATATTGATTTTGATCCCAGTCTCATTGGTGGTGCTTTACTCCACTGATATAATAATTATACTATCCCCACTATTTAGCGGAGGTTGACTGTTCTTGCTGTGAGCTAACACACTTAATTGTAGTATGCAAATGAGAGCAATTACAAAGCTTTTAGGTGAAGAGATGACAGCTGAGGTTGGTTTTATGGAGGCCTCAAACCAAACAGTTGTCGTGGAAACAATGGTTAATGTAGCAGTTACAGACCTATAATCTCATGATGTATATTTTCTAACCTATATCCTTGAGATAGGACCCGCTACATTTTATAATACAAACAGCTTATTTGAACTATATATACTATATGTAGCAATATTTATACAAAAATATTGTAAAAAAGGTTGTGTAAAAATAATACATACATAATAACATAATAATTAAATAATAACATTTATTTATCAACCATTTTTTTCCGTTTCAATTTTTTAAGTTTGGACTGTCTTTGACAAAAGCCAAAGCCTGAATTTCACACCGACTTATATTTATTTATTTCAAAACATGCTAAAGAAAAAATAAACAGCGGAAGCATGGAAAATGAAAGGTTTTAGTCTGATTTGCTATTTTGGAGGACAATTTATTTTACAATTACTCTTGTGTGTGCTTTCATGAATTAAATATGAGGGTTTTTTCCGAGAATGAGATGTTATGAAGGTAAATGACAAGAGGCAGACTGTAATTGAGGTGGTGGCAACACAGGCCTACTGAACTAATCTCTGACTGGGTCATGTGACTGGCTGCTCACCAATGGTAGAAGTCTTTCGCAACCACAAAGCTAGGGCAGCTGGGAAAATTGATTTTTCATCCGAGCTGTATTTGATAGCTTTTGAAATCAAAATTGAAATTAACTAACCTACGCCCCATCATTACAAAAGAACAAATTAAGCAGTGCAACAGTATTTCCTTTGAGCGCTGAAAGCCTGGGAAGGAGACTATTTCAAAGAGGTGTGACCTTCCTTACTATATCCTGGTTTCATACTTTATTGCAGCCGTTGTCATTTGCTGCAGAAATACAAGCACGAATAGAGGCTGTTGCTGAATTATACCAAAATGATAGGATATCCTGTTGTATTGTTTGTCAAAAGCTTATTTGGAAGAAAATCTGGTTAAAAATGGAAAAAGGAAATTACATATTTTACAAATAGGACAGTTAATTTTTTACTGGAGTGCCCTTTAGTAACTATAATTTTAGTATAATTACTAAATTATACAAATATATATATATTTGTATCCCTAGTGTGTTGCATAGCATAACATGAGTTTAAATACACAAAAACAATAATATGGATAGGATTACTATCTAGTTTAGGCAAAACACTAATAGAATAATATATTGCAGTATCACAATAGAATATTGTAAATATTAAATAGTATGCAATATTACATAGAGGGTTTCAATTTAAAATAAGTGTAATTTTTTATTTAATAATGAACAATTAAAAAATATTATCACTGCGAATAAAAAAGTATGCATTAGTCATTAATATAAGACTTGGGAAATACTAAACCGGTATTAGCTGAGCAAAGCCAATGCTGTGAGGAGGAGTGAAAGTGAACAAGCGTTGGAGTGAAAGGTATCTGGTTGGAGTTGACAAAAGACACGTGGAAACAGATGTTCCTGCAGGTGGACATGGAGATCAATAGGGTGTGGAGAGCAACTAAACAGTTACCTGAGCTGAAGGAACATGTAGCAGATGTTAAACAGACTGATGCCCTGGAAGGCTGATCAATGGACAGCAGGCAGATGGAGGTAAACACGCAGAAGTAGCAGCAAGGAGCCGTTAGCTTGAAATAATGGGCAGACTCACTTGATATGCAGACGGGCGGCTGTCGGTGGACGACGGCGAGCGCTTCATGGTGAGAATAACAGCCCTGGAATAGAACTCAGGAAGAGAGTTCAACAATGAAAAAAACTTTTTTTTTCTTAATTTTCAACTATTCAGTGTTATGCTAATTATAGGCTATTGTTCTTGTCAGAGTGGGGGGTTGTGTAAAAATAATTGTAACGCGGCGATCATAATTCAAATCAGGTTTGTGTAGGGAGCTTTCAGGATGTTTATTAGGCCCGAGGAATGACAGATTCAGCAGTTTTCTCTCGGTTAACAACTCGCCTTATTAGCAGGAGTATGAGAAACTGTCAGGATGGGAATTAACACACCATCACCTTTACCACCCATTAGTGGCCTAAATGCCCAAATTATATCGAAAGAATTCTTAGTATGAATATCCCTTTAGAAAAAAATATTATTGCATTGTAAGCCGATTTGAGGCAGATTTTAATTGATGATTATATATATTATATAGTAAAAATGTAAACATTTTATCTTCAACTGACATGACAGGATTTTACAGAATATACTTTAAACAAATAAATAAATAAATCCCTTGATGATAATAAACAAATGTCCCCAGATCCAGGCACAAGGCACACTGATTTCTAATATTTTTCCCTGGATTTCTCAAGCTGTCTCAGTGTGTATAATTATTTTCTCTCTCTTCAATGTATTCACAATGAAATACAAAAAGACAAAACCCAAAAAATGATTGTATGCACACACACACACGCACACACACACGCACACGCACACGCACACACACACACACACACACACACACACACACACACACATCTCCTGACATCCCATGTCCCAGTGGCCTGGCTGTCCGAGAAGCAACTTGAACCAGGCGATAACCTGATAGACTTTATCTTGTCTTGCCTCAGTTTCTCTGAAGCCTGAAGAAGACACTTCAACTACACGGCAACCCCCCAGAGTCCTAACCTTCCCCTCTCTCTCTTCTCGCCCGCATCCACAGAGGGAGGGACGCAGAGAGAAAGAGAGAGAGAGGGAGAGACGCAGAGAGAGAGAGAGAGAGAGAGAGAGAGAGAGAGCAGGGAGCTGTCAGCGGTCTGTTGCTTATTGATGTTTCTGCATGTTTTATGTCTCCGTCCCAGATATGACTGCCCTGACACAGTGCTGATTTCAATCAGCTCCTGCCCGCATACCGCCGAGACTGACAGCTGGGGTAAAGCAAGCAGTACGAAGAAAAGAAGGGAAAAAAAGAATTGGCAGCAGGGGTGTCATTGACTCACATCAGGTCCGGCCTTGTCTCTGACCGGGCTACTCCTCCCTTCTAATGAAAATGTTTCATTCACATCTCGCATCTCATGCCTCGCTCGCTATGCTGAATTCAATAGACGAAGCAGAGGAGGGAAAAAAGAGAGACGAATAGTGAGGGAAAGAAATTCAGCTTTTGTCAGATTGGGGCGAGGCAAGAAGAGAGGCTGACCCTGGAGCCAAAGGTTCTGACACTGCATCAATCCCTTTAGGGGAAGGTCTGCGGACCGGCGCTGCCTGAAGATTACTTGAGCACATCTGAGGGATGACTGCTCTATCTATTTCACACATTCTATGCAGAGGACAGCCTTGTGTGCTTTGGATCCTGAGCTGGCCAGTAAATTAGGTCTGAGATCATTCCATGGAATGAGGGAACTCATCCAAGGCAATTCAACTGGAGAAACCATTGACAGAAGCTTACTGAATCCCTTAAAAAAAAAAGGGGAGAGAGCGAGAGCCATCCACTCCCTCCTTGTCTTCATGATACCAGCGAGAATGTACCATGGGGTAATCTCAATAAGGCTCTTTACTTGCAGATTCAAGTATATGCACACATGTACCGATAAGACGCTCCCACGCGTCTTTCACACAGACACGCTGCTGACATGCATATCACGTCTATTCACCACCTTCCCTTTCCCAAGCTATCGCCGGGCGCCTTAATAATGTTTACTTATTACACGGCGCCGGCGCCCAGATACGATAAAGTAATTAAGTTCTCATTAAGACTTTACAATGTGGAGGAAAATATTTTTGGTAGATAAGTGTGCGATTCCTTCATAAAATAACACCCACCCACACACCCACATGATGGACACAGACCTATATATAAATATAACTATAAATATCAAAAGAATAACAAAAATAAATATGATATCGTAGAAAAAACAACTATAACGTTTACTTAATACACAGTGTCGGTGAGAGATGATAAAGTGATTACGTTGTCATTAATACGTGTGTGTGTGTATAAAATAAATAAAATAGATTCATATTATGATTGTTTTTTGCAGAATATATTATAGACAATTATCTCCTCCCGCAACTTAATGTAACTGGTATTTTGGGAATAAAATCCTGGTTGGAATCTGATATGGCACAATTCAATCCAAGATCCTATTGCTGGTGCAAGATAAGAAAGCAATTGTTCTAGTGGCGTTTACTTACTTGAGTGTATAGTTACATTTCACTCTCGGCTCTTGATAGAGTACAATTACTTTGCACATAATGAGATTCATAAGACTAAATTAGCTGTCATTGAATTATTTCAATTTCCTTAGCCTAATAGAAGATTGTGACAGGTGTCATAGTAGCCTTTATGTTTGGCTGCTCAACATGTTATAATGGATAATTGATCCATCAAGAAGCATCATGCTATGGCAATAACTGGCTTGAGACCCACAGCACTGCACACGCAGAAAATCGAATTTAACTCGCGTGTGTTGACTAAAACACTCCCTCGCTTTGTCGCTCAAGCATGTCTCCTCCTTGACAGCTCTGTTTTCGCATGTTGTTAAATAACCTAAAGGGGGGGGGGAGGGAGAAAGAAGAAACATGAAAGAACAAAAAAAAAAAAAAAAAAAAAAGAAAGAAAAGCGATCGCGCAGTAACATGTCAAAAAGGGAGGAAAAAAAAACAAGAAGATGCCATGGGGGGCGAGGACTGCCTTCAGTGGCGGGGGGGTGTTCACATTTTAATTTGGCTTCTCGGGGACTGACTCATGGTAGCGCCTGAGAGAGCGGGTCCTGGGAGTCAGGGCCCTGCCGCTGACCCCCGGCCCGGGACGGGCCCGGGGAGATGTCAGCCAGGGCTCCCCAGGATCACCCGGCTGCCAAGCACTCTAAAAGCTCCCTGCCAATTCAGCCTAAGTTTCAGCTGAATGGCCACCGCAGAGAGGGGGAGCGACAGCAATAAAAACAGGTTGCAAAAGGAAGAGAATTTGCTTTCAAAATGTATTTGGCCCTTTGACCCTTGCATCCAAAACCTCTGGCCTCTGTCTTTGATGCCGGGCATATTTTTTTGAGGGACATTGAAAAGAAGGGAGGGTTGTGGGATGGGAGGGGGTGGACACAGGCCCCTGTCAGTATAAATATATTAATAATCTGACAGCTTCATCTGCTTTTGAGGAGCAGGCTTGACAGCGACACAATGGCGTGCGCCGTAGTCCTCCTCGTACACGTCTAACACACACACACACACAGAGTTTATTAAGACATCACAGTGCTGTGAAGTATTGATTTTACACAGGTCTCTGTCACTTCACCGTATTGGCCCGAGCAGCGGCTCCGAAACACACTCTGACAGCTGCACAGACCTGCTGAATACTTAGAGAATATCTTCAAATCACGGATATTTGATTTGATTTCTTTAACAAATAATTTTCTTAAATAAGTCCCAAAGACATGTGCTGCGACGGGGATTCAGAGCTCCTTCCCGACCGTCCCAAAATAAAGGGAGGGAAAACCGATCATAGGTAGCGGGAGCGAAGGCCGATGCGATTAGGTTTATTTAGTTTTGCGGGGAAAAAGGGAGTGAATGCGATGCTGAACAAAGGAGCGGGATGTGCATCTGCCTGTGAAAACGTGGCCCTGCCTCTTACACAGAGACATGGTCTGTCTGCAGAAAGACTCGGGAGGGAACGATAGAGAGAGAGAGAGCCAGAGAGAGAGAGAGAGAGAGAGAGAGATGGAGTGAGAGAGTGAGAGTGAGAGAGAGAGAGAGCGAGAGAGAGGGAGAGGTCAGAGGGTGCACAGGTAATTGAGGTGTCCCCTCCCATCCCTTTTTTTTCCGGGCTTTCTCACCCCATCCTTTGGGGGGGGGGGGGGGGGGGGGGGGGGGGGGGGGGGGGGGGGCGGGGGGGGGGGGGGGGGGGGGGCGCGGG
>JAOPUA010000169.1:16957112-16967543 GCA_027122455.1 Trisopterus luscus | reverse complement strand
AGAGAGAGAGAGAGAGAGAGAGAGAGAGAGAGAGAGAGAGAGAGAGAGAGAGAGAGAGAGAGAGAGAGAGAGGATTCTGTTAACACAAGAGAGCAGACACCCAGCAGCAACTGCCAATACAAACACAACAAAAATGTTTAAACCTGCACCTTCAACTGAAAACAAGCAAGCCACGGATGTCAAGATCTCCTGGTCTTTAAGCTCTTCCTTGTAAGACCGTCATACAACACACACCATGTAGTGGCTTTTATTTCCTCTCTAATGTACACCAAAAAGAAACACTGTCTCCAGTGGATAAAAGGTTGCCATTGGTTCCCTTGGGAGAAGTGACAGCATGATGTATGGTGGAGGTATCCTCTGGGCAAAGTGCAAGGATTATTGTCAGTCACTCTAGGGGGAGGGACTCACAACCACAACCTAGTGACAAAGGGTAATCAGAGTAGATTAAGTAGGAGAAGTCCTGCAGACGAGGGGTGGGTACACTACACTGACCGCTGATGTGGGACGTGGCATCGTGCAGGTGTAGTCCAGCTGCGGTTTAAAAAGTTGCATCAAATAATGGTATTTCCACCTAAATTATAAAAAGAAATTACGGAAGATTAACATTTTTGGAAACTCATATTAGGCGTCTGTCAAAAGACCAATTTGGTGGAAAGAGCTCCCAAGTGAACTATGCGTCGTTGTTTTATTGCGGCAATAATTTTGTCACGCCAGGCATCGTTTAAATAGACTCTGTTCTTTTTCAAACTGTGGATTTCACGATATTATAATCTTAATTTGTCGTTGTTTGATGAGGGTTTGCAAAGACAAAAGAAATAAACAGATAAGGAAAATAACGAAAAAGCATATGAAATATGTGAAGACAAATGACAAGCCATTTTAATCAAGCGACTGCGTGCTGCTGATTCCATTTGGCATAAGTTCCCAATCCAATATACGGTTGTTGTTTTGTTTCCCGGGGTTTATAGTTTATCTTCGTTCTGTCCCCCCTCTCCGTGGGCTTCTACGGCCTCTTTGGGAAAGCATGAGCTCAACACAAAAAGGCACGCATTTCAGTGGAGGGTTTTCACGGTGAGATATTCCCCTGCAACGAGGAATGCAAATCCACAGAGAAGGCTTCTTTTTCTTCTCCGCGTGAATGCGATCCAGCAGGGGGTGACAATATAAACAATGGCACAGATTGTTGTTTGGATGAGCAGCAGCAGCGCGCTGTTGTCAGGATTAGCATGGTAATCTCCCAGCTACAAAGTCTCATGACAGAGACACCTGATCAGCATGGCGGGATAAGTGTTCCTCTGACGTTTTAAACCGTTCCTACAAACACCCTTCGTCCTCTGGTGAAATTCCCCCGCTGCTGAGATGTCCGTTTCATTGTTGTCCTTATCCAGTGTTTTACACGCAGAACGCTTCATCCCCACGCATTGAGCACAGGAGGAGCAGGGGAAAACACAGCGTGAGCCGAACAGCTCACGCTGTGGACAGGGGGAGAGGAAAGAAGGTAGAAAGAAAGAATGAAAGGAGGACGCACAGTAAGAACGAATGGAAAGTAGAAAGTCAGAGAGAAATTGTCCGAAAAATAAAGCAGAAAGACAGAATGGAAGGAAGACACACACACAAAAGAATGAATGGAAAATAGAAAGTAAGAGAGAAATTGTTTGAAAAAAGAAAAATAGAAAGAAGAAAATAGACGGCTTAGAGAAAGAGCGGGCTTAAAGAAAAGAGGGGCAAGCAGGGAGACACAAAGAACAATGGATGGAAAGTAAAGAGGTTGACAGAAAGAAAGAAGGAAAAGGAGGAGAAGGAAGTGCGTGTGTGTGTCCGGAGGGGCAGAAGGCATTAGGAGCTTGGCAGGAGTTCTGCTCCTCACTGCAGCTGCGGCCCCCGCTCCTTATATCTTAAGGTGCTGCCTCGCTCTGCCGCCGATCTCCAGCCCTGGTGTTTTGAATCAGACGGGACCATCAATTATTGTCAACAGTGATCACAGCTGTCCACGTTGGGCCCGCTGAGGGGTCCCGGCCTGTCCTGGTGCATCAAGTCACGGCTCCCCAGCACCTCCGATACCAACCTCAGCGGGCCCCGACGTGCCACATGCCACCACACAGGCAGGGGAGTTCAACACATCCATAGGGATATGGTGTAAAGTGTAGAGTGCCTTCATAGAAAGTTGGGGCTCAGCTGAAGTTTGACTTTTGTTTCAATGAATTCTTCCATCCCCGGGAATCAAGAAAGCAATACATGTGTATTGAAGTGCCGGTATATTTTGAAAACGTACAGAGTGCCCATGATTTCTGCTGCTGTAGCCCCCCCAACGAAACCCTCACCCGCGGTGACAGAGTGGGGAAACTCAAACGGCACCAGCCCGAATCCCACCCACCCTTAAAGTTAGAAGCAAGGCGAGCCAAACGGGCTTCCCCACTTTCCTCCTTCCACAGAACTCATCTGGCGCCATTGGCAGGTTGCCCGGAGACACCGTGGCATGCTCTGTGTTTTTCGCGACAGCTCAGTTATTTCCCTGTGAAAACTCTCGGCATGGGGTGGGCTCACCCACCTCTGGCAAGTCACTGCTGTCAGCGCCCATCAGCAGAGAGCAGCCCTTCCCTTTCAATTAGCCTCGTCTGTCTGAGAACAGGGCCGGCAGCAAGCCCGGCGAAGGAACAGTATGGGCTAGCAGGTGGGACGAGAGAGAGAGAGAATGAGCCACGAGAAATAAGCCCCAAAACCCCAGACAGGGACTGAAATACCCTCCGCGGCTGTGTGCTTAGTCCCTCTGTACCGGCGAGGGCCCTGCCACGGCATGCCACAGTAAACACAGGCAGGCTCCATAGAAACACAGCCGTTTGGCACAGGAGCACGGGATGAGATATGGCGCCAATGAGGCAGATAATTCCCTGAATGACTGTATCTCCCCCCCATGTGCCATCAGAGTGATGAAGACTGAAGAACGGGGGCGAGAGGGAGGGAGTGACAGAGAGGGGAGAGGGAGGCAGTGGAATGAAGAGAGAGAAAACATAGCATAGACAGTGTTATGATATAGCATGGTAGGAGGTCTGTATAGATACACACGTAGTATACATTATATAGCAATGCTGTATGCATTAAGGCTGTGATTTAAATCTATGGAAACAGGTTCTGTGTGTATTTATATTCACAGACGCAGGCACACACACACGCGCACACACACACACACACACACACGCACACACACACGCACACACGCACACGCACACACACACACGCACACACACACACACGCACACACACACACACACACATACGCACGCACAGCATATACATCCAGGGTTTTAAGAGGGGCTAATGCTTGCGGCGGGCCCCTGGGAGTAAAGGGAGAGGAGGAGAGGGCCCAGTCATGGCCCCGGGTTGTTTGTTACAAATGCCACATCCAGGTGGGATTAGCTGCGCTGCGCCCTAGCCGGCGCTGCTGCTCTCAGTGGAAAGAGCCCGGAGGTGGCGGATGGTAAACACGGGCATCTGCAGCCGAGTGCCGGGTCCCAGCAGGCACCGCGGGGGCTCCTGATGGAGACGTGGCCGGCGGGAAAACGCTGTATCAATGTCAAATCTCTTTTTCCACAACCAACCTCGCAAATTAGCGAACGTGGCGCTTCCCTTAATTCCCGTTGTGTCGGGCGGCAGCCAGAACAGAATCAAAGTCCCAGCCCCCGCATGCACGTCAATAAAAGAGAGAAGGGAAAGAGGCTTGAGTCTGGCGGAGTGCAGCGCAGAGCGGCTTTATGAGGGGGACCGAGCTGTGCAGTGTTCGCCTGCTGCTGTAATGTTCTGGGGAGCTGCAGCAGCAGCAGCAGCAAGAGCAGCGGCGGCGACGGCGATGGCGGCGGCGGCGGCGGCAGCTAACGGGATGTTCTGCTGTAATGAGGGTCATGTGTTTGGAGCTGTCTCCATCAGACATCTGGGAAGTACATCCTTGGCCCTGCTGTGGCGCGGCGGCCTTGCATGCGAGGCACTGGAGCAGCAGCAGCAGCAGCAGCAGCAGCAGCAGGACATCGCGTTCCCAATCGTCTGGAACCCCAGACGCATGGGTTTTAAAGTGAATTAGAAAAAAAAGAAAGAGGAAACGGAACCAAAAAACATGACGTCAGCTCAAAGTGTGGACGGTTTTTCTAATCGCGTTTACGTCTTGTCTAGATCAAAAGAGAATTACTTTTGTTCTATGTCCCGTTTCCCCATGCTGTTGTCCAAGAAGTTGTCCAAGAAGTTGTCCAAGATGTTGAGATATGAGCTGTTTATCTTGAGCACAGGCCTTGCTCCATATGACAGCAGGATGACTAATATGCTAATATGCTTACAACACGAGAGCAGCAATAGCACACCGTGTTTTGTGTTAGGCAAGTATCCCTGCAAACCTCTGTGAATGGTGGATACGACTGTTTTCTCAGAAAACTTCAACTACGGTATGTGGTCCGTCCATGAGCGGCTTCTCTCATCCCTGTAGTCCGTGTCATTGATGTGCACACACGGGCACAATGTGTGACATTGCAAGATAATCACAAGAGTCTATCATCATCTGATATGTAAAATATGTGTTGCATTATTTTGCAGACAAGAGGGAAGCGGCAGCAGGGAATTGGGACACGGGGGCTATGGGAACACGTTCAAGATGCATATTAATAGACCCTGGCATGCTTTAGTCAGGGTAAACGGGGAAAAACGCTGCACAGCAATTTTCAGCAGTTAATTTAAGTTTTATGTGGAAGAACCGCATTAAACAACCTATTATCCAACATGGGATATTTTAAGAGTTTTAAATATCTGAGCAGGGTACCTAATGCAACTCACAAAATTACCAATTCACTGTATTTTATTTACTATAGTTTAGCGTTTAAATTTTACGCTGATGTGGAAGCGGAACGATCGGTAAAGATCATAGATTTCATTGAGGAAATAGAATATAACAAAAGGCAGTCTCAGTCTTTCTCTCTCTCCAGGTCCACATGCTGAGTGATGGCCCTCTCCCCTTTGTTCCTCTGCCATTAGAAACAAATCACAGTTGGTTTAAAGTTTAAAATCATTATTCATCAAACATACCGATATGATGATGATAAGGTTAGACTTTCAGCGCTTAGCACGAACAAAAACAGTGAAGATCATGAATATGGATGAAGGCAAACACTATTAACGTGTTGGAATGACTTCACCGCAGAAACATCAACACGGGAGTAAGTAGTAACATCGTGCATCTGTGGTGCAGGTTTCCCGATGGAACGATGTTTAAAAACCCAGACCCATTTTTCTTAGGTAGGCTTTGTTGACGCAACCAACCACCTCAGGAACTCAAGACCAAGGTTGCAGGGGATATTCCTCATCCCAAGAACAAATGGAGCTGTATGCCCTTTAAGTTCTGAGGGAAATGTGAGGAGAACCTTTAAGAACATGGAGACAGGGACGGGGAGAAGCTACCTGGAAGGATGTCCCACCGCTGGCTGACGGTGTAGGGTTCGAGCCGGGGAACCTTTGGTCGAGCTCTGTTGTCAGACGAGACAAACGGCGGCTCCTGGGAGTGGCCCAGATCTGACAGTATCCTCCCCTCCATCAGTCACATCATCTGACTCAGTGAAGGAGCCGGCGCCCCTGCTGGAGGTCAGCCTAACCAGGAGACACAAGCTGTTCTTCTCCAGGTGCTCATTAATGCACTTGTCCTTGATACCTCCGCGTACAACAACGCAAAGACAAACACAGGCCCGCCGTGTTCTAATTACACACACACACACACACACACACACACACAAAGACATACACATACACACACACACACACAGGCGCACGCCGACACCAACACGTGCAAGGATATGCATCACGCATTTCTACTGAGAGACTTGTAAATGTCAAACAATGGCAGGCGGCCCATTACTTCCCCATACCACTACTGCTACTGCAGCTACTGGGCTGGTTTTGGAGGTGCCTCTCTGACACCCATAGTGGCTGTTGTTGTTGTTGTTGTTGTTGTTGAGAGAGAGAGAGACAGACAGAGAGAGACAGAGAGAAAGAGAGAGAGAGAGAGAGAGACAGAGAGAGAGAGAGAGAGAGAGAGGCAAAGAGAGAGAGGGTGGGAGACAAAGAGAGAGAGAGGAGGGAGAGGGAGAGAGAGGGGAAGGAGAGAGGGAGAGAAAGGGAGATAGAGAGCGAGAGAGTGAGAGAGAGAGAGAAATAGAGAGAGAGAGAAAGAGCGAGAGAGAGAGAGGGGGAGTGATGGAGACAGAGGGGGGACGAGAGAGGGGGAGAAAGAGAGAGAGAGAGGGAGAGATGCAAAGATGGGGGAAGTCTTTGAAGTGGAGGACTTCAGGGACAGCTGAAAGCGGCGCCTGGCGATGGAGAAGAGCAGGACTGCGGAAGGAATTCATCAAGCCTCCTTAGCAATTAACATATGGGCCTCATTAGCATATGAAACCAATCTGCCATGATTCCCTTCCCCGCCATACCCCCGTCCCATCCCTCTACATTATCAGCCATAACGCTGAAGAATGGTGAACACCAATGATCCCAGCGTCGCCTTTGTAACTTCCTCCCTCAGAGCCGCTTGAATAACTACCATACCTCCAACGGTCCCTTTTTTCCATTATGCAGTTTAAGCCAGGCAGTTAATTATCCAGGAGCAGGGAAGGCCAGGGCTGGTTGCAGGCTGAGATAACGATATGCTTTACTGGGCACAGAATGAAGAAGGCCAGCCCATAGGGAGCCCTGCTGATGTCAGGCAATCTTTCAACCCCCCCGAAAAAACAGACAACGGCCCAGGCAATTAGATGCACCGGTGCTACCAGGGATGACTGCTGTTATTGAGGGTGGCGGCTAGCTCCTCTAATGGGGGTATTTAGGGCAATTATGATAAAGATGTCAGCACGACCTCCCTGAGACCGCTGCTCTTGCGTGCGCGAAACATCGAAGTGCAAAGACCACAGAGCGGGAATAAAGAGTGAGTAAAGATTTGGCTGCTCCCGTGTGGAGGACATTTCACCTCACACAGGGGGGGCGGGGGGGGGGCTAGCCTTTCAGTGGGCAGGGCCAGAACAATTTAATGACAGGAAATTGTCCTTAGAATAGATAAAGAAGAGAGGACATGATTATTGTTCAACCTTTGAGGGAGATATTGATTCATTGCAAATTAAACATGGTAATTTACACGGGAAATAATTATATACTTGTCATGTTCCCTTTATGGCACTACCTTGATCTACTGATGGTAGATTACGGTATTATGATAAATAGATGTTGCATTTACCTGGAAATGACCCTAGCTTTGGGCCTGTCCAGTACAAAAAATTGTGCTTTGCAGCCCGGAAAACCACTAATGCAACATTCTGAGCAATGTAGTTAAACTTGCAATGCAATCTATTTCCAGCCATATTGCTCAGCCAAATGCAATCACTGAATCTGCCAAGTATGCTCTGGAGCCAAAGGTACCTGACCCCTGACCTAGCATAAATGCATCACGGTTGTTGTTTTTTTAGAGGGCTTCCTGAATAGCACCCTGAGACCTCGTTGGAAGTGAATAAAACACGGCGGAGCACAGCCCGGGCAGAATGCGGCGTGATTCAGCGCATCTGGCCTGGGGAGCGCAGCACACGGAGGGCTGTTATTATTTAATTGACGCAGGGAGGCTGACCATCTGTGATGTGATGCTGCCCGACAGAGCTGCCTTTCATGTGGCTACTGTCGAGAGCGGTGGCGGCGGCGGCGCCCGGCCTTTCCAATCGGTTCCATGCAGCGCTCTGCCTCCGTCACCGCCTTCACAGGGTGAACACCCACCTCCTCTCCAGGTCCCCACCGGGGGACAAGACCCGAGAGGTCACTTTATTTGTGTTTTTACATTATATATACATACAAATATAAAATGTGCATGAATATATATATGCCATGCACATGGCTGACATGATACCCAACACACACTGGGTGGTAACTTATTGTTTGAGGTCTGGACATCAAAGAAGAAGATGAAGATGAAGATGAAGAAGAAGAAGAAGAAGAAGAAGAAGAAGAGGCAGCCAGAGTGTTGATGAAGTGCACCGCCACCTCATGGCTACTCCTCCCCATGTGCCTGCTGTCCTGGGAAGGAGCATGATGTGGCACACAGAGAGATGAGGGGAACCCAATGCATCATTTCCGTTGATAAAGAAAAATATATGATTATGTGTGTCTGTCAAAAAGACGTACATCAGGAACTGTCAATGAGGTTAACTGGCGAGATGCGTTCCTGCCCTATAAGAAGAAGACACGTTTACATGGAACATTAAACTGAGGTTGTTAAATTGTACCAATGGAAGACATTGCCTCCTGTCACTTTCAGGGGGCACTTATAAGATTGCACTTTGCCCCCTTTTCCTGTCATTGTAATTAATTACTCATCCATAAAAATGTAGAATATACTACTTCTATAACGATTAGCACTGCACACTGTATTGAAGGTAATGCAGCTTTCCTCATGCCTCTCTCTCCCTTTCTCGAGCACATATATTTTACAGCCTAACAGGCAGGCTGGCCAAGCTTTAACCAGACCGGTACCAGGCCCCTCCAAAGCTGTAGATGATCAATCAGCGCTGGTATGTTCACAACCACCACCTCAAACACCACCCCTCCCCCCATCTGCACCCCATCCTGCCCAGCCATCAGTCATCCAGAGACGGCCCAGCGTATGTCCTCTTGCTTATTGTCGACCCATCCCTCATCCTTCACAGCGAACACTGAGACGTATGGTTTCATTCCTTCTTTGCCATGATTCCCCTAGATGTCCCCAGTACATGTACATCTACATTACATTTGCACTCTTTGGCTGTGATTTCCATAACAATTTAACACCATGATAGGAGCCATCATGAGGAATTAGCTTCAAATGTTTGCAGGATGTCTCGGGGCTTTGGGTAGAGATGTGTTCATTTTTGTTTTTCCACCTTTTTTTATCACAAATATTCTAACTGACCAAATACATTTTTAATGTTGGAATAATTTGGTCGTATTGTAAGATCTGACTTGATTTAAAGAGTAAATCATTAGTGGAAATTCCTACAGTCTTTTCTCTACTCTAGGCTATCCCAAAAGGACATGTGAAAAAGCACTGACAAATGACTGCTTGTGCAAATCCAATTTATGATGCCACTACAGGGTAGTGTATTGTCTTCATGTGTGTAATGCCTCATCCCACTGCAATAAAAATGAAACAAAAGTCAACGCTTTTCCCAAAAGGGTGATCCATGTGCCTCATTCTTCACTCGACTGGGATCTTAGGTCACCTTTAAAGGACACGGTGGGCGTGATTCTGGTGTTTTCTGTTTTTTTGTCCATTGTGTGTTTTCTGTGGAATGCCATACAGGTTCTTCATTACGGTACCCCAGGCACTATGTCTGCTCCAACCATGCATGTTTGGGTGCTGAACAGGGTGCTACTGAAAAAGATGTCACCGGGCGTAGGTTAAAAAAACAACCTTTGGTCTCATGGACTTTTATTGTAGTTGAAGAAAAGTTAAAAGCCATTCTGTTTTATTCTGCAGAATCTGACGGCTATCATTTTGTGTCTGTGCGGTGTGAGATCCGCCACATTTGGGGCTTCCCATTTGTCTCAAGGTCTTTGGGCAATGTTGGAAGAGTCCGAGGATAAAGATACGCTCTCTCCACTGTTCGTTAGACCGATATAAGGAGGAGGGACCAAAGCGTTGGCTTTGGTTTTTCATATCAGAAGGGCGTTCATGACTATGCTGCCGTGTCCTTTGAGTGTTCTGATCGGCTGTCCAAGGGACCATTTTGAGATCATTGTTTCGATGAACATCCATAGATGACTTAATGGAAAGCTGAAGAAGAAGAATGTTTCAAACCTGAAAGACATACCATACCATATTTAGCCTCTTTCAGACTGTGTTGCATGAATAGTTGAGTCCAAAAGATTGGTTGAACTTTTTTTATAAAAACGTCAGTTTATGAAAGTTAAATTAGATACTGTGTAGATGATTGATGATTGAACAACGATGGATAACCAAAATACAAAGAGAGAGAGACGGAGAGAGCGAGCGAGAGAGTGAGAGCAGGAGAGAGAGAGAGAGAGGGAGAGAGTGAGAGCAGGCGAGAGAGAGAGAGAGAGGGAGAGAGTGAGAGCGAGCCCCAGAGAGAGAAAGAGAGAGTGAGAGTGAGCGATAGAGAGAGAGACAGAGAGAGAGAGAGAGAGAGAGAGAGAGAGAGCAAGCGAGAGAGACAGAGAGACAGGGAGAGAGAGCATCCTTTGAGACAGGGCCCTCAAAGAGTTTGGGGCTCTGGAAAACAAGCCTAATTTGAAGGTCGTTTAAAGAGCGTCAGACTGTGCAGCTCCAGAGGGGGGCCAGGAGCGCGTGCGGCGGGAGGTGCTCGGGTTTCACGGCTACGTAGGGGTAGGCGCTCTGACGATCTCTCTCCCCGGTGCTCCTCATCAATCTCCCCCCCC
>JAOPUA010000169.1:16592357-16606044 GCA_027122455.1 Trisopterus luscus | reverse complement strand
ACACACACACACACACACACACACACACACACACACACACACACACACACACACACACACACACACACACTACCTGTTTATGGTGAAGGGTTGGCGTGCTGGTTGCTGTTTGGGCATACAGATGATGCTCGGGGAGCTGCGGTTGGGGCTGCCCAGCCCAGAGCTGCCCATGCTGTTGGTCCTACCCGTCATACCGATGCCCTGCCCGACCTGGGAGTGGTTCAGCATGTTCCTCGAGTTCATCGGCAAAGTCCCCCTGTGGAAGGGATAGAGGCACGTCTGAATAGGTGCGTCTGCACTAACACTTCCCTGTGTAACACAATCTCCAAGCTGTTTGGACGCATCTGAATTCAAGTATTCATCGATGGCGGATGAGAAATTATTCCGCAGACTTGTATCATGCCCGTTTCACCCACAAACATGGAGATTGAGATGCACTTTTAAAACAAGGACTAGAATGCAAAACACTTGCAGTGATCACGCACCTGCTTGGTGATGGTGGGGTATGGAGGGACATGGAGGGTACCCCCGTTGTGGGCGTAATGTGACTTGGTAGCTGGGAGCCCTGCGTTAAATTGCGATTTAACTGAGGCGTATTGTTACCCATTCCCCTTATCGAGAATCCGAGGGCGCCTAAACACAGAGAGAGAGAAAGAAAAAGAAAGGGGGAAATGGAAACCGTTATAATAGTTCAATTATCTAAAGTTGGACATTTTTGCTATGAATGATGGCCCGGGTTTGAGCTGTTGTTTGGTTAAAGTTAGATCAGCTGTAAGTATGGCCCAACGAAACTACCGGCAACACGTCACTGTTCCAGTATTTTTGTTTTGATGCAAGCAATGAGCCAGTTTCTCATCGCCACTTAACCACAATTCCACTTCCTCTGCTTGAGGTGTCTTATCGCACTAAAGGTTGTGTTGCGATGACAATTATCCTGTTACTTTTTAACAAATTAAGCTTTGCAAGCTCACTTTGTGGACCATACAAACTGGCACCAAGCTGTGACAGTTGACCTGATGATGATGGTGAAGGAGACGACAGCATCTGAAACAAATACAATATTATGAAAGTACTGGTCTCTCTAAAGTAAACAAATGAGTACCACAGTGAAAAGCAATGCGGAGGCAATGATGCTCAAACTTACATCCTTGTCCGACCGATGTGGGAACATCGACGGCTGGTTGTAGTACATGCTTTCATCAGGAAAGTCGTTATCGACTACCTCGACAAACTCTACAAACTTCTTTCTAGAACCGAACATGCCTTCGTCACCTGTATGAAAGGAAAAACATGCTTGAGTTGGGTGCTGTTACAGCTTTTACTATACAATTAGTACCACCGTTGTTTAACGTACAGAATAGATGTTCAAAACTCCCATTATCTTCATAGATAATGTACTTCGATCGAGCGGATATTTTGAATAGTTTTAACCTAACAGTACATCTTTACAAAGGTAAACAAAGACCCCGACCGTTTTGGTGCGTTAACATGTGCTAAAAAAACGTAATTGTAAGGGTCCATTGATGACAGAGACCTATGTCCATTATATAATGGGTTTTATAGTTGCGGTGCTATTCCAAAAGCAAAATTCTGTCCGTTTTCACAGTTCATTTGCAGTACTTTAAAAAGTATACGATATTAATGCAATAACCATTTAACGATGCAATTTCCCAAACTAACGAGCTAACTCTGTTTAGCACACAGTGCAGCTAATGCTAGTTGTTGTGCAGTCGCTTCGCGTTAGCATAGCTAACGTCAATTAGCAAGCGGACTAACACCAACGCTAACCCACAAATGCTTATTTTACTCAGCGTAGTGTTCAAAAACACACCGTACCATTTACAATCGTGTAAATAGAAACACCAACATCTAGCCAGTAGCAGCCTTTTCAACATCATATATTAATCTAGGCCTGCATAGCCTTCATTTATCCACGGCCAGCTGCCGTTTTCTTGTCTCCATTTACGCTTGGTTTGCAGCGAGCACCAGACTAAACAGATGCAGCAAACAGTCGGCTGCTCAATCATCAATTCGCCAAAATCACGAATGGACGAATACGGGGGGGTAACCAAGCCGAATATTCCACTCTATATAGTTTAATGTTCTCTAAACAATGAAATCCTGGTGAAAAAACGAACATCCTCACCGCATCAATTTCCCTTCTCTTCTTTTGATCCAAGATGGCTGTGTGTATTCTCAATCCAGAGAATAGCCTTTACCCTCTGACCTTAGAACCTGCTGCCCATTTCCGTACACCGAGTTAGCGCAGTCTGTAACATTGTGTACATCTCTGTGACTCTATGCATGATTTTTTTGTACATACCATCTCAAAGCACATTTGCTTTGTGATATCATGTTTAACGTTTTATTTGTTAACAAAACGCAAATTTCCCCAATCGTATCCCTTTCATAATCGAACAGTCGAATAGTGTTATTATATCTCACTCACAATAACCATAATTTCATCGATTTTATTTAATAAAGTACATTGTAAAAACTTCAGTGTGATTAAATGTAAAATTCATTCATACAAAACATATATTCCAATTAAATTAGAATATATTATCACAGGTTATGATCTAAAGGCACATGTGAAAATAACACTAACATTATGCATACATTTGTACTGTTATTAATTTATAAATAGGCCTACCTTTTACAAAAACAATCATATTTAAACGTTGATAGCTTTAATGTGTTCTTTGTCCATACTAAGCTTTCGTATTGCCTGTTAGAGGCCCCAATGTGAAAGGAGATTAGCAGAAGGACAAGTGCTAAAAAAAAAAGGTGTGTGAACAGAAGTGAGATGAGATGGGGTAGCTGGTCCCCTTAAAGATAAGGAAAATGAAGTTCCTGCCCAGTGTTCTCTTGTTAGAAAATACTCACAATGGTTATGGGATAGCATGGGCGAACAAGACTATTTCCAGTTGAACTAACTTGCACTTGCCTCACATGATTAATAAAGTTTTATATTATGTTTACTTTCATTTCCTGTTTGAATCCAACTATAGGCTCCATGTGCATTTCTCAAACAGAGCATCACAATATGGTGCTGACAAAACACAGGCCTATCCTTGTGCTATACATCCACCATTACACCTTATTACTTCTATAAGTAAAACTGAAAACATGGCTTTACTAGCCTACACTTCTTCTGGCCCTGCAATGGGTCATGCACACATGTTTTTTGTGTGGTCTACTTATGGGACCCAGATCAGCGTCATGGATGCAGAGCATGGAGTTGACCTCCACTCCTCTTTAAATCGCAGTGCAACTCTCATGCTTATCAGTGGCACTCTGAAACCGGCATTCTTCCCGTCTCTCTCTCTCTCTCCCACACCTCAGCCATGGCATGGGTAAGGAGGGGGGAAAAAGTCATCAGGCACAGATGGGAGGAGAAATCTGCCAGTGGTTGCTATCGCTTGAGAGTCAGCGAAAAGCTTGGAGCAATAGGGAGTGAGGTGAATGCACAAGAGAATACCTACCAAGAGGATACATAACAAGGGGATACAATGTGTATTCTGCTCATTGAGTTAGACAAACAGATGATCTACTTAGAAGAAGAGGAGAATCATGGGCAGTTGGGAAGGCATTAAAGGTATGTGTTTTTGAGGACAAACTTTTATTCTATATTGCCTTTTAATTAAAGCTAAGAAGTTACAGTACATCAAATAGTTTTTGAAGTCATTAGAGTACAATAGTAAAATCATATCAGTGTAGGAGTTGATGAATGAATGGAACAGATTTGGGATGTAATTCTTTAGTTTATTTGAGTATTAACATAATGTTGTGGTCTTACTAATTACAATGCTCTCCTCCTTTGATAGGAGGACCTATCTTCAGAGAGGCTTTGAAAGACCGTTCCTGGACTTATTTTAATAACCATAACCGGTCCGTTCGGTTGACACTCATGCAGAGGTGACTAATGTGTCATTAGCATGTAATTGAGCAGAATGGGGAATGCATTGCGAAGTGTCATGGCTTTCATTCCATCGGAGCGTTGCCAGCGCTTCTTGGTGGGAGACCTGAAAGAAATGCCATTTGATCGGGCTGTGGACCTGAGCAGCCGACAGCTACGGCGGCTCCCTAATCCTGTGTGTGTCTTTGGGGAGCTGGTAAAGTTATACCTGAGTGACAACAACCTGAACAGCTTGCCCCCTGAAGTTCAAAGCCTGAGGAAACTCCAACTGCTGGCCCTGGATTTCAACTGTTTTGATGAGCTACCTGAAGTTGTTTGCAGGCTAACCCACCTGAATATACTCTACCTGGGCAACAACAGGCTCTACAGACTCCCAAGAGAACTGGAAGACCTTAAGGAGCTTAATACTCTGTGGCTGGAGACTAACTGCTTCACCCATTTCCCCCAGGTGGTTTGTGAGCTCTCAAATCTCAAAACGTTGCACCTGGGTTATAACCAGATCCGAAGTTTACCTCAGGAACTGGGGGGACTTGGAGAGCTACGCAGCATATGGCTGGCAGGGAACCAGCTGAGCGAGTTCCCATCAGTGCTATTAGAAATGCAGTTTTTAGCTGTTGTCGACGTGGACAGGAATAAAATCCGCTACTTTCCACGTCTGTCTCATCTACAGGGGCTGAAGCTTGTGATCTATGACCACAACCCCTGCGTCAACGCCCCTGTGATCGCTGATGGAGCCCGGAGGGTCGGCCGCTGGGCAGACAATTCAGATGAAGAGGAAGACGAGGAAGACGAGTACATCGCTAAACTACCGGGTGAACTGACAGAGCTTGAGGAAGGACAAACAGACGAGGGATAGGGCACACTGATAAGGCTGAAGAAACTCCTGACCTTCAGCTCTGGCAATACTCAGAACTGCATGTTCAAGGCTGCAACTCAAGTGAAACAGTGGATTACTGCTTGGAGAGAGGGCAATTTACTCTGCATGAGAAATAGAAGCACTCTGAGAATATGGGAAAAGATAATGGTATTATTTTGGAATGAAAACTGGAATTAGGCAGTGCAATAGCTCAGTGGGTATAGCCTTAGAACAGTATATGCTGTTTTGATGTCCTTGAGCAGAAAACTTAACCATCTACTCATAACATTGCCTGGCTGTAGGCCACATGCATGTCTGGCTTTGGAGTGGCTGTGTGCTTATGAAGGAGAATGTTCATGATTCTATGCTATTAATAGTGTGCAGTGTCTAGTTATGAATTATCCTATTTTATATAAAGTCACTTTTTAAATGTTCACCACTTTCCCACGATAACTTAAATTACATCTGTAAATTTAAAACAGAAAAAATATGCATTGTGGATAGACAATAGGCCCAACCAAGCCAAGATAATATAAAATATATCAAGTTTATTAATAAAATTAAATGTATATCATGCAAAACTGTATACACATCTAACAAATATATATTGTATTCACATCAACTCGTGAGTTATTTTCGTGTGTTTTAAAAGTGTGTGGATGTGATAAAATGTCAGCACAAAGGCTCAGTACAGGGATATATTTAATACATTCGAGTGATGGCTGAGGTCCTCCATGCTGCTCCTCATTCAGACCAATGCATAATTGATTTGATTGATTGCAGTCATGGCTTTAAATAAAACTGCTATTAGGTTCTGTAAAAGGGCTATGATATAAGGCTCAATTGAATTATTACACATCTAAATATAAGAGTGTATTTGTATTCAGTGCTGTGCTTAGTTTATAAAGGAAGTAGGTTGTACACAAAGGTGTTGATTGTTTGTGGACAAATGCTCATTATGAATATTTTCCATGGCCACAAGTTCCCATGGTGTCCTTCTGATATCGAACATTAATTAATTCCTAGCCCTAATGAAATATGCTGATTTTGTTGTCATCCATTTAACGTGAAGACGTCGTCTTCCCAAAATAAATCATAAATGCATACTGTACAGATTTTTGGCAGGGCTAACACAATTATTTTAATGCTTTTAAAGTTATGCAGTAAATACGTATTAAATGGGATAACATAATTGTGTAATTTGTAGCCACGTATGGATGCTATTGGAAAATGAGCAACTCGTAAAAAAAAGAAAAGGTAACAGGATTTGTTAGCATATGCTTTTATTATGGAACAGAGAATAAACCACATTTATATTTTTATGAGATGCACACACATTGACAATCGCATTTTGCAGCGAAGATTAAAACAATAGCAGTAATAATAACCTTACAACTTCTTTGGCCTTTCCATTTCCCCCACATCCTTTAATAAACAAAACCTATTCTCAATAAACAAAAGCTCTTTATTCATTCTTCAGAAACTGACATCCCAAACTTATTTTACTGTTAATGTTAAGTAATTTAACATTGTATTACCTGTACTAAACAAAACTTTGTCCTACATTCCCCATCTATATCCAAACAAAAGACAACAAAACTTGTACAGAAGAAACCAAACGTTATAGCTAAGTTATCCCTGTAACAGCAAAATATGGAAATCAAGTTGGTACATTTTTCAACAATGTGCACGACGGAAATTTCAAGAAATATACCAGTAATACCGGATACCCTAGTATAGTGTAATTTAGTTGTGTATTGTATGGGAAAAGTACATGCATGATATATCTCATAGCCGTATTCCCTCTAAGCCAACACAAGGCTTGGGACATAATTAGTCATGTTCACATTAATCTATTTACTAGGTGTGAAGAGGCACCACAATTAAGTATGTACTGACAGAGACGTTAGCTGCAAGATGGTACATGCTTTATGTGCAGTGGGAGAGTACACAAATAATACACCCAGGCATTCCAATAGTCTGCGTTGATGCCAAGAAAAGGAGGGTGTGACAATTAACTACTGAGCATGCAATCTTAATCCCCAGAATTGAATCAAGCATGACTGTCATCTGATAGAAGTCAAATGTCAAGACATAAAAATAATTTAATAACCATGAATACTGAATCGATGGCAAACCCGTAGAGCAGATCGCATGAAAATATATCTATGACACATCAAAATGAGGCCTTAAATGAATGTATAGACAAACGTGGTTTTGGTGGTGGAGGATAGATGTTAAATAGACAAGAAAAAAAAGCTTATGAACAAAAAAAAGATACTTCCACCATCACTGTCCATCTTTGTAACGAGGATGGGCAGTTTGTGGAATCATTAGCATATGGGTTACCGCATGCACCTAAGACCTTGCCTCAGAGGACACCGAAGCCCCAGGTCTCTGTCGCAGAACCGTTTCACTCGGGTCACGTGACATCTCCAACAGGTCCGCAGGATCGGTAGAATTAGAAGGCTCTTGAATGCCTTGGTCTTCCTCGTCAATGCCGGGGGCCTCCTCCAGCATGTCTGAGGGGTCCATTGTGGAAGTCTCTAGTAGCGTGTCAATTCCCGGTACATCAGATGAATCATTCATAGAACCAATCACGGTGGGTTCCTCAAACTCCTTCCCTGTGGAAACCTTCCTCATGCGCATCCGAGCAGATTCTCCTCTTCGCTGAAAACGAGCATTGTTTCCCGTCATCACCCGGACTCTTACTTGCTCTGGAGGCCAAAGGCCACCCCAAATAAACTGCAGGTAGCTGAAGAGCACAATGACGCTCAGGAAAGCAAAGTTGGAGGCTACACCGAGGAATGCAGAAGTTAAGGGGAAGTTGTAGAGGACATAACGTACTCCGGTAAAGTAGGCGTGGATACGTAGTTGGGCTGAGTAAATCTGTACTCGTTTGGAGTGGATCTCAATGATGGCTCCAACGGTGGGGAGATATGCATTCATCCTGTAGTCTGAGTAGAGCTCAACATCTACAAGTTGCTTTTGCTCGGTTATTCCAGTCATCAAAATAGGGGAGAAAAAAAGTGTGCTGAGGGTCTGGAGGACAGTGGAGCGATAGTGCAGCATTGTGGAGCGTGCTACTGACGATACAGTCTCACCTCCCTTTGCGTAGCAGGATATCTTGACCATGAACATCCCCAGCTGTTCGTTTACTGGAGACTCTGGCATCTCCAATTCTAAAGAGACTCTATAGGGTTGGCCATTAGCCATTACCTGGTCTCTCCCGTTCTTCAGAAGGGAGACGTTGGCCATCGGGAATGAACAGAGAAGAGGTTCGGAAGGATCACAGTCAGTATTGTATTGATAGTGGACCGGAGTGGAGAAGCTGACAGTGGGCATGTAAGAGTAATAGAAGCTTCCATACAGAAAAATGGACACCCAGAGAAGTAGAACTATGACACAAAACAGTAAAAGAGCCTGAAGCAGAGTCCGACGAGCTTTGAGGAGAGTGAACGCTGCAACATCCTGCAACCACATCAGAACCGGCCCCATCGCGGTTCCCATAGTCTCTTAATCGACCCTATGTCACTAGAAGTCCCATGGACAAGAGGTTGGACGACGTTTGGCAGTTGCTAGCTGGTGGTGCGTCCTCGACTTATATATCGGCCGGTGGGAGGTACTTAAGGCGTTTCTTTTTGTTTATCCCCTCCTTTAACGTACATGGAAGAGTCAATCATATTCACAAGGGCGTGTCTGCAGGCGATCAGACCTCACAACACAAACCTAAACCCGATGGCGTACGTCATGCGCTATGCCGTGACAAATTACTCAGGTTCAGAACATCTTCTCAGCTCAATCCCCCAAGACAAACATCACACAGCCCACATGAACCGGAAGTTTATGTATTTCTGTCACGTGACCGTAACACCGTTGTGACGCAACCGCGCAGCCGCTGTGGACCTCCCCGCCGGGTTCCGTACCTCCCCGAACCAGCAGGGGAAAAAGGGATGGGAAAGAAATATCGCATCGCAGGAGGAACGGTCGGTCGCAGAACAATACTGCAGCTCTCGCCGCCTGGTACTCGCGTTGGGTCAACTAATTTGCGGGAAGAAGGAGGCTCCGGATCTGAAGGTGCGTTTTAAACGTGATAACATTATTTTTGCTCCTTGACAAGGCTGATGTATAAAAGGTGTGGGAAGGGCCCTTTCGTGACAGCACTAGCTAGCGCTATCATTACAGCATTTCGGTCTAGACACATTAGGAGCACGTGTTCGTCATCGTTTAAGAGCGCAATCGGCATGTGTTTAAAATACGAAACTAGGCATTCAATTCGACCTGATTCACATAGCTTATGATTGCCAGTAGCTGGCTTGCAATTACTTCGTAATGTGTTCGTCGGCGGGCTAACGCTAGTAGCTAAGCTAACTATGCTACTAACGGAAGCTAAAGACTGTTCAAAATAAGTATTTAAGCGAATAAAGATAATTTAAGTTGGAAGTAATGTGTACGCAAATAATAAGTGTATTATAGACATCCGTAATGTCATCATTATTCCCTAACAAATCCACTGTTTCTTGCAGACGAGCTGGAAAGTGATGGGCACAAATTAACAGGAGAAGGAAACGTAAACATGAATATGAAGGGGCCTGTAATTAAGGCCACAGGTGAGTAACCGGCGTGTCTGCCAGTATGATTTGCCGTGATTTTGCCATACTCGTATAGATCAACGCAAATACCTCAAGTCAATTATTGCATTAATCGTGGTTTTTCATCAGAAGGGTTGTCCCTACTTGGGGCCTATGAGGACAGCGACGAAGAAGAAAGTGACTCTCAACAGACAACAAAAATGCAGCATAACCAGTCAGCAGATATTGACAGCACATTGGCGAACTTTATGGCGGTATGTATTAACACACATTATTGGATTCTAGAAATTGAACTTTTATATCACAATTGCAAAAATTGTACGGGTAACCTGCAGGGATTGCAGATATTTCTCACGATGATTAGTAAACCACAATGTGTCATTAGGTACATCAAAGGCACATCAATTAAGGTGATGGAATAACACTGTCTTAATTTTTTTCTGTGTAGGAAATTGATGCAATCACAACTCAGCCAAATTCAGAGGACGCCTCACCTCATCCTGCAGTTCCATCCCCCACCCCTCCCAGACCTGAGAATAACGTTCAACTGGGAGTGCACACAAAGGGGCAGGAGCAGCCAAGTACTGAGGCAGACTTTCAATACAACACCCAGGACTCTTTGGCAGGAGGTAACCTTTACTGTGATTATTATACGTAATAAGTGTCATATCCAAGCAAACATGTTAAGCCTCCTCTTAAAAAAAAAAAAGTACTACAGAATCTTCTGTGAATTATATTTTGCATATAAACATCCTCCATTTTCCTTATTTGCAGTGGGGGTGGAGATGGGAGATTGGCAGGAGGTATGGGACGACAACTCTGGCTGTTACTACTACTGGAGTACTGTAACCAACGAAGTGTCCTGGGAACTACCTAGTTACCTGGCTACCCAGGTGCAAGGGCTGCTGCAGTGCAGTAACAAGTAAGTGACAATCACTACAATCATCATAATGGACACACTCGCACACATACCTCAGTACATCCAAAGTGTACAGTAAGTACCATGTCTCAGATCAGTAATTAAACTACACTGCATAACCGCCAGTATAATTGAAAGATATGCTGCCATTTTCTACATATATAAACATACAGGTCAGTTAAAGACATTTTGAGGGGATAGTTCAAATGAGATTTGTCTTATGTCCTGCTTCTTATTGCAGTGCCACTGTCAATGGCAATGATACCGTGGAAGCAGCGTATCATCCTGAACAAAAACCTGCCCTTGCCCTTGCCCACACCACAGCTATCAAGAAGGAGGCAAAAGTGAAGGCAAGTTTGTCCTTGGGTTATATAAGCATTCCATCATGTATTCGTTCATTGGCACCAATAATGAGAACTTATTGAGTGATACAATCCTTTTGTTTTGCTGCAGGAGGTAATGGAAAGCGTCGTAGCCCTCACCAGCGAAGAAGAGGAGCGCCACGGTGTAGCTGCCTCCCTCCTTGCGGCCCTCATCCCCCCGGAGGTGAAGGTGGCGGAGGAGAAGTGGAGGAAGCGATTGCTGGGCAACCTTGAGGAGGCGGAGAACGGTATGGACTCTGATGGGGAGGCATGCGGCCCAGTGGGCTCCCCCTCCACCCCTCTGCGGGACTCTGAGAGCCTGCCCGTGGCCCAGAAAGAACCGCGCTCCAAGAACCAGTCGCAGGAAAGCTCTGACGCAGAGGAGGAGCCTGAGGAGGACACCGTGGAGCTGGAGCTTGCGCTCGAGAGGAAAAAGGTGAATAGGGGGGGAAACGTTTACGAACCGCTACAGTTTGACTTATGTCTGGCCACCGTCTTGGTATCTTTGGACTTACCTCGAACCTCTATCCTTTTTAAGGCGGAGCTGCGGGCTTTGGAGGAAGGCGATGGTAGTGCAGGGGGCTCCAGCCCGTATTCGGAGACCAGTCAGGAAGCCCCAGGCTCGCAAGGGGCTGCTCTGAAGAAGTCCAGATGGAAGACGGCCTTCATCAGCACAGCCAGCCCAGACTCCAACAGCATAAGCTCTGATACACAGGAGAATGTAGAGACAGGTGAGAGCAAAGAGATGTAGCCTGAAGTTGTGTAGGTTTACAAACTATACATAGTAAAGTGCTTTGAATTGTTGTTGTTTTTTTACTTGGTGGCAGTGAAACTGACATATTTGTATTTATTTTGAAATTTAGTGCGTTCCTACTGCCAATTATGCTAACTATGTATTTTTTAATTTGTCTCCTGAAGCTCAATTAAAATCCCCAGAGAAGCCTGAAGAAGCAGAGGAAATGGAGGCGGACAAAGCAGAGGACAAATCAGTTGTGAAAGTTCTCGCAAAAGATGTTGAAGTTGAAACACCCGAGCTCAGGGTACAGAAAAGTCGAAGTTCTGAAAAAATCTACAGCATGAATACTGATTAATTCACGATTTTTTAAACCTCTCCCTCATGCTGCAATGCATTTTGTAGTTTCAGATTGGAGAACTAGCAAACACCTTAACCAGCAAGATGGAGTTTTTGGGGATAAACAAAAAAGCCATTTCGAACTTTCAGCTGCTTCTGCTACAAACGGAGGTAAGGGCTGAATGGCTAAAGTTATCAATGTATAAATATTAAATTGTCTCATCTCTCTTTCATGACACTTTCCTCAGAGCCATATGCCACAAGTGTTTAATATTTAAAATGTTCATTATAATCCGCTGAAGGGTATCCATTTTGTTTTCATTACTCATCTGCCTCTTGTCTCCTCTCTCCTTTCTCTTCCTTTCTCTCCTCCTTGTGCTTCCTGTCTTTTGCCCCTCTTCAGACGCGGATCGCTGACTGGAGGGAGGGGGCTCTGAACGGACTCTATCTCCGCCGCAGGCTGCAGGAAGCCGCCCAACACATTAAACATTACGAACTTAACGCCACCCCTAATGGCTGGTCCTGCCACTGGGACAGGTACGCGCTCCTTACCTTTAACATCTCTAAACCCCCATCCCCCAGCAATCTATACGTGTGACTACCAGAATCACGCCACCACGACCACCACCCACAATGCCGGGGTTGTAGACTTTGTTTATCATGACTTGGAAAGGAAGCAGAACCATTGCGAGTGGATCAGAAACCCACTGGGTTGAAATCCCGGGAACCTGCCGTATGTTATTATTGTATATAATAATAATATGGGAGCATCCGCTGTGGGCCAGCCTGTGTTCCTGTATACATAACGTCACAGAGAGAGGACCAGCTCTCCCAATAGCACAGACTACTCAGCCCTTTACTGTGAGGACATGAATAAGATGGGCCCGATGTCCAGTTACGGTAGGGGGGTTGGTTGCGTGGGAGGACTTTGAACTTTACAGGACCGCAAACCCCCCCCATCCCCTACTGAATGCAATGCTGACACAGCCGCCTGGGAGGGACGCATCAAATTAAAGGTGAAGACGGAGCATTGACCGGGATCCAGCAGGTCAGACCAACTCTATTACATGTTTTCCTGTAATTCATTATTCTCTTGCTACAGAATGTAGATAATCTGATGTGTAAAAAAAAATAAAAATACAATTAACATGTGCTTTTATTTTCAGCTTTATTTTTTTATTTTTGGACAACAATATATCCAATTCTCTTTGCAATCTTCATGTGTGTTTGTGTGTATGTGTTTTGGAAGGGAGTGGTTGTCTAAAATGAATACATTTTGGACAACAACAACGGTGTGAACTTGTGGTCGTTACTATTTTGAACAGCCTTTTCAGGACCAAAGATGATTTGTTTATGATTTATTTGTTTTTGAGCAGAAGGTGGGTTCCACTGTCCACATCCACAGCCTGCTTTCTAATTCGGCTCCCAAGAATGGTCAAAATCACCACCCTTTAAAACAACACGGCCCTCTTGTGGCTGTTTTGTCCCTCCTTCAATGCTTTTCTGCCCGAATTGCCTTGGGTCATCAGGCTGCATAGCCAGTTACAGAGCAAACCATTGAAACTTGTTTTCTCTCTCTATCTCTCTTGTCCCACTTCTAGAGAGCACAGGCGGTATTTTTATGTGAATGACCGGACCAACGTCTCCCGGTGGGATTTCCCAACTAAAGAGGAGCTGCAGGATGAGCCCAGCGACGACCAGACATCCAGCCAGGGAGAAACCCACACCACACACACAGGTTAGCACCTCTTGGCGTCTCTCAAAGACCGATGGCAATTCAATCGCGGGGGAGCCTGTTGTCGTTGATGTCTTTAAAGTTTACACAGTGTGAATGATAATTTGGCTCCTGTAATCCCCACCCTGCAGCGTCTACCGCGTGTGCCCCCACCGCCCCGCCCGCACCCCCACCGTGTTGGCCCCCGGCCCAGCCCCCCCCTCCCGAAACCCCACCCCCGCCTGCAGACTAC
>JAOPUA010000169.1:16366584-16377630 GCA_027122455.1 Trisopterus luscus | reverse complement strand
CTCCTCCCTCCCCCTCCACCCTCTCTAAGCCCTGAGGGCTTGTGCGTCTTGTCCTGGATTCAGTGAGTTAAGTGGTGACCCTAGCCCCCCTCCCTCTCTGCTCCACCTCCACCTGTTACACCACCTCTGTTCTGCTCCACCTCCACCTGTTACACCACCTCTGTTCTGCTCCACCTCCACCTGTTACACCACCTCTGTTTTGTTACACCTCCACCTGTTACACCACCTCTGTTCTGCTACACCTCCACCTGTTACACCACCTCTGTTCTGTTACACCTCCACCTGTTACACCACCTCTGTTCTGCTCCACCCGTTCCCTCTCCCAGGTGCTGGCTCCTCCCCTCTGTGGGTCAGGTGACTGACCAGCGACGCACCAGTTAATCACCGCTCAGGGCGGAGCACCAGTCACATAGCGGCTCAGACGGAACGCTCCGGAGCAGGGGTGTGTGTGTGTGTGTGTGTGTGTGTGTGTGTGTGTGTGTGTGTGTGTGTGTGTGTGTGTGTTATGCACCAAGCTCTTTGCGTAAAACAGCTCTTCATAGGCAGTTTTTTTTCGGTCAATGCCAAACAAACACGTCAACCCACATGAGACAATACAAATTGTTTTTTAATTTAAAAGGGGAATTGTCCAAAGAAGCTGTGTATTTGAATATATCTTTTAATAACAAGGAGCAGTCATTTGGGTAGAATTTAGCCAGGAAATTCTCCAGTCTGCGATTGACTCGACTATTAAAGCCAAAGAAAACTGGCTATTTAGTGAGCAGGATGAGTGTGTTTACACTATTTATTACACATCTCCATCTCCACCGTTACTGAAAAAACCAACAGACCTGTCCCAGGATAGACAGAATAGAGTTAAGCAGTTGCTATTGAATGAAATGATCCAAGCCCCTTTGAAGTTCGGAAGGTGTGTAGTGTGGATCTTCAGGCCTCATAGCCTGTATAGCATTTGACCCAATCCTCCATCGAAAGCTCTTGTTCATTGACCACCACCACCACCTGCCTCCTTGACCCTATCCCTTCCTCACTCCTCCAGTACCCTCCGTACTGCCAGAGCCTCATCCCTGTCATCGGTTCTCATTCTCCCCGACCTGTCCGCAGAATTTGACACGGTGAACCACCAGATCCTCCTTGCCACTCGCAACATGGAATGGCTCGTTGTCCAAACCTTGCACGCTTGACACTGGTGTCCCTCAAGGCTCTGTACTTGGGTCCCTTCTGTTCTCCCTCTATACCAGGTCTCTGGGCTCTGTAATTACATGACTTTTCCTATCGCTGCTACGCTGACGACATTCAGTTATTCCTCTCTTTCCCCTCCTCTGACCCTGATTGCAACACGCATATCTGAATGTCTAGCAGACGTCAGCACTACGACTGCCCATCACCTGAGGCTTAACCTCAACAAAACTGAGCTCCTCCTAATGCCAGGGAAAGATTGCCCACACATGGACTTACTGGTCACTGTCAAGAACATCACTGTATCTCCTTCTCCAACTGCCAGAAACCTCAGTGTGGTACTGGACAATTAGTTATGCTGCTGCTAATTTGCACCCTACAACATCAGCAGGATCCAGCCCTTCCTCACAAGGGAAGCTCCTCGTCTCCTAGTCTAAATGCTGGTCATCTCCTGCCTCGACTACTGCAACTCACTCCTGGCTGGACTCCCTGCCTCCGCGAATAAACCTTTACAGCGTATCCAGAACCTGGCAGCGCGCCTCGTGTTCAACCTTCCTAAATTCTCTCATGTGACCCCTCCTCTAGTAGCTCAGATCTGATCTAGTAGATCAGATGCAAGATGATGGTACTGCCATACAAGGCGGTCGATGGAACTGCCCCAGCCTACCTCCAAGCGTTGTTTAAACCACACACCCCAGCTCGATCCCTCCGCTCAACTACCTCAGCTGGACGTCCGGTAACACCATGACTAAGAGCAAGCAAAGGTCTATCAGCAAAGTCAAAACAACTCTGTTTTGGGACCACAGTGATGGCACGAGCTCCCTGCCAATGTCAGGATTGCAGAGTCACTCACCAGCTTCCGCAAAAGACTCAAACTAACCTGTTCAGAGTTCACCTAGACTCTGCATAGCCATCCAGTCCCCCCGCCCACTATTGTATGTTGTACGTCCTGGCACCTAATGTACACACTTAATGTACGTTGTATTTATTCATAGTACTTAATTGTGTAGCATCTGTAGTAGCTCGCTATTACTGCTGTATACGGGGAATGGGTTAGCCTAGCGATTGTAAGTACTTGCACTTGTACCAACAGCGATGTATGGTTTCACTTATTATCACAAATGTAAATTAATTGCCAATTGTTAATAATAATAATACTAATAATATAACAATCATAATAATAATAATCTTTATTTATTCATTTATTAATCATATAGTCAAAAGTTTAGGAGTTGCAAAAAGTCTCCTGATTGTACTTTCATGAAGTTTGCTCAAGACAAGGCCCCCTTGTTTGAGCGGTGGTGCACAGCCACTAAAACTACAGATTTTTCTAGTCCTGCTGGAGGAATTTAAGAACAGTTTATCCCAACAGGTAGGAACATACTTAAATGAGCAAAAGGTGATGTCACTGTCCCAGGCAGCTGTATTAGCGGACCAGTTTGTACTGACCCACAAGCCCACTCATGTGTACTCCACCTCTCCCACACCTCAGTTTCGCTTCCCTTACGCTCAAGGGAGGAACGGGAGTGTTTGTATTGCCCGGAACTTGGTCATGTAATTGCTGACTGTCAATAGTGAAATTGTGAAATCATCCACCGCCCATTCAACCACCAAAGGTGTAGCACCATTGGTAAGCACAGTTTTTCTCGCTCTAAGTGGTCTAGTGTCACTAACCGGTGACCTAAAGGACCAGCAAAAGGTTCAGATTCTCAGCGACACTCGCGCGGCACCGTCGTTTATCATCTCAGATGTAGTGCCATTGTCAGGTGTTTCATTCTGTGGTTCCAGTGTTTTGGTTCAGGGCATAGAGATGGGGTTTGTGTCTGTCCCCTTGCACCTGGTACATTTAAAATGTGATTTGGTTAGTGGAATTTTCAATGTTGGGTTAAGTCATAACCTGTCTGTAAAAGGCGTTCAGTTTATCATGGGCAATGATATTGCTGGAGGCAGAGTGCTGCCTATATTAGAGGTATTGGACTGTACCGAAGCTAACGTTGTGGATGAATTAGCCAAGAGTTTCACTGGGTTTTATCCAGTGTGTGCTGTTACACAGGCGCAGTCCCGACCATTGAGTGATTGACCTATCTGACTCCTTTCTTGTCCCAGTGGGGGACACAAAGCAGAACTAGACTGTTCACCTCGTCTGCAGTGAACGTGGGACAGTCTTCCCATAATACTGCTCCAGGTAGAATCCATTTTTTGCAGCAACTAGCAACTAGCTTATCAAGAGTTATAAGCAGCGGCAATGTGTCGAGACTGAGGCCAGCACACTCAAAGACGCTGTATCAGGATGTGGAGTGGGCACAGGGGTAGAACCAATCCAACCCCCTTTGGTTGTTGAACGGGCGGTGGATGATTACTTATACAAAGCTGACAATCAGCAATTACAGTACATGGCAAGTTCATGACATTAAAAACACTCCCGTTCCTCCCTAGAGCGTAAAGGGAAGTGAAACTGACTTGCAAAACTGAGTGGTGGGAGAGGAAGAGAGCACATGTGCTCATCCTGCTGCAACTCCATATGCAAGCGGGCCAACAATTGATGAAGTAGGCAACAACGGATTCAAACGTGGTAGGGTAATGGGTCGCTTAGCCTCTGCCCTACCCTACACGTCTGCACCGGCATCGCCACAAGAACAAGCCACCACTGTCGCACCAAGCACCTCCTTGCCCACCAGCATATCCACGACACACTCCTTAAGTTTAGCTTTGATTGGGGCCCCCTGAACTGGAAACTCAAAATGATACACTATGGCATATAAATCAGCCTTCCGACGTCTGTCAATCCGATCCATAGACGGTTCAGCCAAAAAGACACCCAAATCAAAAGCCTCCAAAACAAGCCCAAAAGAAAACTACTGCCTAGCCTACACACATGACACAAACCAGATACACTATGTGCACACCTACACCGAATAACTCACAGTCAGCCCGACATACAGAGTCCTGCAATAAGGATCCTGGACGAGCACCCAAATATGGTGTCTGTTTCCTCCAGTCAGTTTGACGTACTTATGTGCTGCAGTTCCCCTACTCCCCCTAGACATAGCCAGCTTACATCTTAGAGCCGTAACATCGACAAATGTGGGAAATTGTCTCGGGCTGCACAGGTTGTTTATAACCCATCACAGTAAATCACAATAAACACAGGTTGGTTGAAACACATCACAACACGATTGCTTTTGGATCCATTGTTAGGCTTAAAATGGTGAAAGGATTCATGGTATTTTCAGGCACTTGTTTCATTGTATAATCCATTACGCTATTTTGTAGTTTCCAATGCCTGTGGTTACAATAACTTGTACCTTCACTTATTCACTGGCCCAATTGCATTGTCGCACAATGGTACAAAAAAGTACCTTTGTCCCAAGACAACCTTTTTTCCAAAAACCTAAAAGTTAAAGTCGAGCAACATGTTTTTCTCTTTCCTCCTACTACAAGCACACGCCCTTGAACAGCTAGGTATCTATTTTCAAACAGAATCGACCTCTCTCTCACAACATTTGCAGGACATGAATAATGTGTTGTGTGGCCGGGCGTAAGAGCATCAGCGCCGGGGTGTGGGTGGGCTGTGGTAGTAAGAAGCATTGGTGGCCACAGGGAACCAGAGAGTCTTGCACATCCAGTGAGACATTTAACTGGATAGCACCATTTTAACATCGGTCTGCACCCCCCTCACCCTACCACCCACTCACCCACCCACCCACCCACCCACTCACCCACCCACTCACCCACCCACCCATCCGACTACCCAGCTTCACTCCCTGTTTTCAAGCAATTGTGAACGCACGGGCCGATCTCGGTCTTGGTTTTTCCATGTGAAACGCATGAACACACGCACACACACACAAACTCACACGAACACGCACACGGACGCAGGCAACACACATGAGCATACATACTCACACACACACACGCACGCACGCACGCACGCACGCACGCACGCACGCACACTTATGTATAACTCCCAGTCAGTGAGTCATCTACTGTCACTCAGTGCTCGCTTCCTCACTCACAGTCTCAACTTGTTTTCTCAGAGGATGCATCTTGACCCAAGTAGCCGGTAATCGTCGCAGCTGCCGGAGCGTGCGTGAGCACCGGTGACGCGCTGGGAGGTTAGGGTCACCTTCCCCGACAATAATAAATACATCAAATACACAAAGACCAGACAATGCCCTGGTGGTGAGATGTCCACAAACAACAGACGTTGCTCATATTTTGAGTAAATGTTTAAGGAGTGAGGCAAATTTGATTTGATAGGATTCCATTTGTATGAGCAAAATCCTTTCATTAAAAAGTGGATTTAAAAAGCTGTTTATGAAAATGTATTTTGTTCCAGCTGGCATATTTGTTATCGATACATTTTACAATGAATCTGCTACGTTTGTTTGCTGTAACAAGTACTGTTATGGGCAAAATACAGGATGATAATAATATTAACATTCCCAATATCATGCCAAAGATTTTCTCCCCAAGTGTCCAAACCATTCCTTACACGGTCACCTCACCCCTCTCTCCCTCTCTCTATCTCTCTCTCTCTCTCTCTCTCTTACTCTCTCATTCTCTCACTCTCTCACTCCCTATCTCTCTCTTTCCTGCACGTAAGAGTGACAGTGTTATAGGTCTCCACTGAGTTCACACAAACACACACACACGCAGACACACGTGGGCGAGGTAGGATGCACACACGCACACACACATGAAGTGAGAGGAGGATTGCAGGAGGTAGAACAGTTGGAGAGAGAGAGAGAGAGTAAGAGAGAGAGTGAGTGAGAGAGAGAGAGAGAGAGAGAGAGAGAGGGAGAGAGAGAGAGAGAGAGCAAATCAGTTGGGTACAGTTGAATCCATGAAAGATAGGATGGAAGAAGGAAAAAGAGGAAAGGAGAAAAGATCCTACAATATGGCCGCCTTGTGTCTGCAAAATTGCAATTTCCGCGATAGGTCAAATCAATATCCTTAAAGACGGCTTTTCACGCCTGAGTGGTCTGGTGTTCCCTGTGAGTCATTTGTTCCTGCAAATTGTTGTCTGGTGAGTGTACGACATCCTGGCTACGGTTCCCATTGTGCAAAGTGTCAATCCCATTTTATTCTACTCCATGTGACTCAATTGATTCTACTCTATTATTTTTCTTTTATATTCCATTTCCTTAGCAAACTTTGCTTGTGTGCTTTGATGGTTTGTTGGTATGCTGTATAGCACTCTTTAATACGCTTGTCTCTGTCCCTTAATGACACATATTAGGACACCCCGCACCCAACATGCAAGTCCACCACCCGTAGTATTTCTCTGCTCTGTATCACTATCATAAAATATATGCTTCCCAATAATAACTTGTCCATGTCCATGTTTAATTTTAGTGTGTGTGTGTGTGTGTGTGTGTGTGTGTGTGTTAGTCTCTGTCTCTCTCTCTCTCTGACAGACACAAACATGTCTCTCTCTCTCTCTATGCACTCTTTCATTTCCGCCTTGGCTGTAGAGAATGTATCTGTCATGTTCCTCCATCTGCCTCTGATTTCTCCATCTCTCGCGCCCCCCTCTCTCTCCATCTCCCTCTGTCTCTCTCCCCTCCTCTCTCTCTCTCCATCTCCAAGTCTCCTCTCTCTCTCTTGTTCTCTCTTTCATTCACACTCACTGTTATGCTTTCATCTCCACCCTCTCTTTGTGCCATAATAGGGCAGGATAAAGTGTTTCTCTATGGTCCCGCCACAGCACACACATGCATGCACATACACACCGACACAATCCACCACCCTCTCTCTGTCATGGTTTCTCTCTTACCTGCAACCTTTTCTCTCCACTGTGGCGCCTATTAAGACAGTCAGTGTCCCTGTCAGTCTCACCTAGCCATAATGAGGAATGCACGCACGCACGCACGCACAGTCACACAGGCACCCACCCACACACAAACACTCACACATGCACAGATGCATACGCACGTACGCATGCGCTCATTCAAACACACGCAGTTCACACAAAAACACACACATGCACACACCGTGCAAAAACGCACCCTCGTTTCCTTTGTTACACCTCTCAAAACCAAGTCTGAAGCTAATGCAATGACACGCAGCACACAGGCTAACTATGTGTGTGTGTGTGTGTCTGTGTGGTGTGTGTGTGTGTGTGTGTGTGTGTGTGCATGCCTCTCCGTGCGGGTATATAGGTTTGCCATCCAGGTTTTGGTACGGTTAGACAGTACAGTGTGAAATTCTCCCTCAAGGCCATGCTTGGCTCAATGCTCCGCCTTCCACTGTTGTGCCGTCAGCAAGGCCATCCGGCCAGATAAATTATACACACGTTCAAAAACACTTCTGTACTTTCCTCTCCACAAGCTTCTCCAGGGCTGACTTTAAAACCACATCAGAGAGGGGGAAAAAAAGAGTTGACTCTTTCTCTCCGAGAAATGATACCATGGTCAATTTTCTCGTATTTACTTTTGAAGTGAAGAGGAGAGAACCAAGGAACAGAGAAGAGTTGCATGGCTTTGCTGGAGCCGGGCTGCAGAAGGAAGCTGTGCAGCCTTCTGTTGTCTCTCTGGAGAACGGTTCACAGTAGGAGCATGATTAGGGTTTTGTTAATGCCCCACGAAAAATCAACGGTGGCTCAGACGTGTCGTATGAACTGCACACCCAAAACGCTCTGCAATGAACAAAAAAAACAAAAAAACAACACAATGCAAAATCCACAGCACAACAGAATTGAGGGTCAATGGAACAACTGTTATTTCAAGCATTAATGCGCTTGTGTTATTAAAATTTGCAAAGCGTTTTGAATATGCAGTTCGTTCAACCCTTCCCGGCCGACGCACAAAACCCTTGAGGCAGAAAATAAAATCGATGTTGATACATTTTTAACAAAGAGAGGTGAAATAACTACGCAACTGTGCTGACTTTGTCAAAGAACAGGATAAAGCTGTTTCATATTGCATTGGATTCATACTGTTGTGGGGCCAGCGTTGGTGATAGTAGGATTGCAGAAGAGCTCCTGGAAGAGCGAGCGTATGGAGTTCTCGTGAGCGACAGTGAGCGAGGGTAATGGAAAAGCCACATGCAAGCAACGTCTAATTCAAATGCTTTTCTTTTTTTGGAGTTCACGGTTGTGAACGTGCATTTACGTGTGATCATGTGTTGATCGTTGCCAGTAATTAACAACAACAAACATTGTTCCCCTGGAAGAAGCGTCCTTCAGTTTTAATGAACTGTATCTGTTGTGAGATCTGTGATATTTGGTTCTGCTTGACTCTGTGTCTCAAAATGGCTGTTGATCATACTCCTGCTCTCTCTCACTCTCTTCCTCTGATGCTCACTATCATGCTCTCTCTCTCTCTCGTGGGCTCTCCCCCTCTCCGCACGTTTCCAATTTAGTAACCGATTGACTAATTGCTAGTCGAACAGATTATAGGTTCTGATCGATGGCGACTGGGTGAGAGGTCATGATCACCAATTGCTGTTTTTGTGTGTGTGCGTGCATGCGTGCGTGCGTGCAGGGGGAAATAAGCTAACGGTGGTGGAAACGACCACAGTGAGTGGCACACAGTTCACACGGGACACATATTCTTTTGCAACTTGCACAATAGAATGGGCAGATTTGAACACGAAGAACAAATGTAGCGCTGCAGCAAACATTAATTACCAAAGTATCCACATTATTTGGAACGTTGCCAAGACAACCGAGATACGGCACACAAATTGCGCACGAGCATGTGCATCCCCCCGCGTGCACACACACACACACACACACACACACACACACACACACACACACACACACACACACACACACGTATATATGTTTATACACGTACATGTGTATATTGATTAAAAATATATCAGATTAAATACAAATACATATCTATACATATATCCCATTTATATACATATGCACACGTTTCCCTATGAATAATTCATCTGTGATGCGTTCATCCATTTGATGTCGGAGGCAGCGTTCAATAATAGGAGTGGTGGTTGAAAGCTTAAGTCGATGAGGTAGGAAACACTCGCATATTTGAATGTATGTTTCATTAGAAAATCCAATTAATTGTATAAATACATTATCTACAGAAGAATGGCACTAGTACCAATAATAACGTTGGCCTCTCCAACAAGACTCAATACAAATAATTGTTCAACGGGTACTGCATGTTTGAATGTTAATATCATTCATACTTTTTTCATGTAATAAAAACACACGATCGTTATTATTTCAATTCGCTGTATTTTTTTTAATACTACTACTGATAAAAACAATAGTGTTCGAGTTAATTCATTTCCTGATGGCACAGGTCAGAATAAGGTACTAAACCTTACATAACAAGCTTTGTTGAGCATTTGAATTTATACTTATTCACCCCCAACTTGCCAATTCAATGTCTTGAATGTCTGCATGGCAAAAACAAAGAGGGCCGATACAAGAAGACCAGTAGCTGTGTACAGAAAAAGACCAACTTCTAAAGCATTTACCAGTATTTAACAACATCCCCATTAGCTCAAATGCTCGGGTTTCTCCCATCTAGGTCATATCAATTTGATGTTAATGACAAGACATCTTAATGTACCTGTGACCACAATGCATTATGCATGAACCATTGATTCCTAATGGCTGGTTAATGTAGTGGCCCTGACCCGGCTGTGGTTGAAGGATAGATGGATACAAAGACCCCCCCACAACCTTCCCTGTAATTCCCCAACAACACACACACACACACAAAATACACACACACACGCAAACCTACACTAAAAAATACACACACACAGACATGCATGCACACATGCGCACCCAAACACACATACACAAACACACAGACACACACACACACACACATAAACGTACACTGTTTGGGAGAACATGTTGTACTACAGGTTCACAATGGCTAGCAGCTCTTACAGATATGCTTTTATGTGCCGTTAGCTTTTTTTTAAAGCTTTGTGTTCCTCTTACTTTAATTACATACATTTGTGGTTATGTATCTGTGTGTTTCTGTGAAGTGTGTGTGTGGAGTTGAAAATATCAGAGAGAGATAGAGAGAGAGATAGAGAGAGGGAGGGAGAAAGATATATATATATAGAGAGAGAGAGAGAGAGAGAGAGAGGGAGAGCGTGCAGCGTTGAAATGATCATTGACGTTGATGCAATCCTTGCTAAAAGACAGGTTAGGAGAGAGAGTAAAAAATTTTGATCTCAGCAGTAGAGCTTTATTATGCGCCAGATTACCATGACAACAAAGAGAGAGAGAAGGCACATACAGGAAGAGGAGCGTATTGAGAGAGAGAACCGTGGCCGTGCATGCAGCGGTGGGTGATAAACAGCACTGGAGGGAGAACAAGACAAGGACCACTACATTTGGCAAATATGATTGAGAGAATAATTGAGCTGGATTGAGCCATGGGTCTATCGCCCAGGAGACAGACTGGGTGCTACACATAAAATAACTCTCAGGGAGGGACCAACAGCAATCACAGGGCCAAACGGAAATAACGTAGAGGGACACGCGTAAACAATACAGAGGGACGAACAGAGGGAGAAAACAGAAAGACAAACAGATGGATAAAATAGAGGGATGAGCAACAATAATAGTGTGGCGAACACAACTGGCCTTTTATAGAGGGGAAAACCCAAATATGATCGTGGCAAAAAAAGATAGAGGAAAAGGTGGGAAGAATGGACAGTGATTGAGGGAGAGACCAAAATGATATAGGGGAAGGAACTGACAGACAAAAACCGAGGGACAATGAGCAATTACATGAAGAATAGGAGCAACAAAAAACACTACGTTGCCATGATATTTTTCCATGCACCCACACCAACACACACACACACACACACACACACACACACACACACACACACACACACACACACACACACACACAC
>JAOPUA010000169.1:16255861-16266303 GCA_027122455.1 Trisopterus luscus | reverse complement strand
CACACACACACACACACACACACACACACACACACACACACACACACACACACACACACACACACACACACCCCTGTATGACACTGTTCGATCATCATTGCCTTGGCCAGTATGAGAAGCATGTTGTCCGCTCTGCAACCTGACCAGATATGTCACATGCCCGCACACACCACATGCACGTAATCCAGACAGCCACTGATCTCATGTGTTATTGTGATATCACGGTGGTTGATTGAATGATTATCGCCATGTGTCTGTCACCACAGGGTCACACAACCCACCCACCCGTTCTAGGGTTATTTATCTCCCCCACTGTGAGGGGGGCCTGCACTAGGCCGCCTCCATGGCCCTGCAGACACAGGAAGTATGGGACTGGGAGAGGAGGGTGTGGAGACCTGTCAATCTGTGTGCCAAGCGCTGGTAGTCCATCAGTTCAGAAGAAAAATCCCCTTTTCCTCTCCCTAAGTGGTACCTGTCCGGTTGTTGACCACAGAGAACCTCATGAATAGAATGTCTGCAGACGTTTTTTTTGTACGAGACAATCAATTTCAATCAGTTTCGATTTTAATGCAATAGGGTCCCTAGGCCTTTGATGTCTTTTGGGGGTTTTCTGTTTAGCACTAAGAGTGAAAATGAAAAATACTTTGTATAAGGTGTAATGGCTGCCCGTTCTGACGTCTGTCGTTAACAACACTGAAGGATTGAACAGAGTTATCTCCATCTGCTACCTGATTCTCTAACCAGACATTTTGTTCATGCTGCCTGCTTCAACACAGCAATGTTATGCCATTAAAAAACATCATGTTTATTTGGATGAAGATACCGCCACACAGAACTCATGTGGATGTAGACATGACAGGGTTGTTTGCTTGTATTACTAAAGGTACATACTAATAAAAAGACAATTGAAGAAAGATTAAATCATTCATCCATAATGGAGGGAGACTAAATGCACAGGCCATTTAAATATTGTTCCTTTCTGACCTTGATAATGTAACTCAAACATAATCTAATTTTTCATTAGACTGCAGACCAACTCATCTATTGAACATGAAGATACTGTCCAAAACAAATAAAAACAAATACACACAAAGCAGCAACTTCCTTTAAATAACTTTAATGTATTATCTTCGTAGCTCAAATTGGACTGTACCAATGTTGAGGGCCTTTTAATTATCTATTCCCTGTTTCAATAACACCTTAGGCTAATGATTCCTGGCAACAAAGATAGTCGACAACAACAAACATTATATGCTATCTGTATCAAACTAACTGTGTAGATAGGAGTGAATATCTTACTATAATTAAGAAATTAATATTGTGAAATGCAAAGACATTCAAAATGACTAACCCTAACCCTAACTCAAAACATGGATTTATGTTATGGGAGATAATTACTAACAAGGGCTGCTAATGAGTTAACACAAACATTTTATAACGACATTACCATTTTGTTAGCTATACTAATTTGCAATATGTTTCACTGACATCATTAAACAGTTAAACTGATCTGGCCTCATATTATTCAGGGTAATATTATGGTAAATTCTCATAATGTGTTGACTTAGACCTTAACTATACAAATATAATATTTAATCCACTTGCACATTTAGAAAATATTTGATTACATATTTTTCTGAATCACTGTATTTGTGTTTTTTGTTTTGTCATCATGGTGATAATCTCTCTTGTGGGAAACTTTGAAATTATACGTGAATTAACTTCTGATTTCACACAGGTTTACTAACTAACCAGTGCTTAATCTCAACATCATCGCCAAAGGATTAGAGTAGTCTGGTGTTTGTGCACGGGTCTGTGTATTATGCCATTGTGGAAATTGCATTGAATGAAAGATACAATTTCGCACGTCGTTTATTTCGTTCAAAACGTCATCAAAACGTGCTGCAAGTAAGTATATCCCGCATCGGGCTCCGCGTCATGAGAAGCTCGTAATCCTTAAAGGGACAGCGATCCCTGAAACACAGAGACAGTAAACGACATGCCTAACACAGAGTAAAGAACAACACATAACAAAATACTGTAGGTGAATTATGTTACACTCACGACACCATGATAAAACACTATTTGCTTTGCTCTTTTAATTCATGTGGCAGGTCATTTTTATTTCCCTGTGACAAAATGTTTTTAAACCAGCCACTTCCCTGGGCTGCAGTCTACTGGAACACTTTAGGGCTGTTTCCTATAAATTTCCTCAGGTGTAATTAATGAACTGCAATCACAATCTTTTGTTTGTTAACATACAGGGTCACAAAAACACACAGACATATATATAAATAAAAACACAGTAACAAAAACACATAGGCACACACACACACACACACATACGCAAACACACACCGGCACGCACGCACGCACACACGCACGCATGTACACACACATACACACATACACACACACACACACACACACACATACACACACACACGCATGCACATCATGCGGGCAAACAAATACAAATATACACGCACACAAAATCTCAAAAAGGCTCTACAAAAGCTGAATCCAACACTAACCACCAATGGGCACTAACAATGCCTAGAGCCAGTCATGTGATTTATTGAGGTAATAAACACTGATTAACTGGCCTTTAAGCCAGTGTGCAGCAAGTATTGACAATTCATCCGTAACAGTTGATAGATAGGGGTAATAAAGGGTGACTGAAAGACTTTGGAGCAAATCAGATGTGTAGGAAAGGGGGAGGGCGGGCTTTGTGGTAAACTACCAGCATAGAGTTCAATGGCCCACGGGCAACTTTTACTGCATTTTTGGATCCACTGAGTGCATAGGGTCTTCCATTGTTCATACAAAACCTGTCATTTGGTACAGATGTTGTTAATTGCGCCATTTTAATCGCCAATTATTTGACTGGGGTGTGCTGGAGAGGATTCTTTGCCCCATTTGAAGCAACATTGTTACCCAGAGATCAAAATGCTAAACATATATATATATATATATATATATATATCAAATAGTAGGCCAGGGTCCCAGCTCCCAGGAATGGATTTACAGCAAACCAAAAAAAGACAGATTTTACTGCAGTGGGGGGGAAAAACTTATTCTTCTGATATTCTTCTTCTATCCTTTGTTAGCTGTGATTATTTTTTATATCTGCCGTCTTGGCCTTCATTTCCTGAGGTTCTATTTTTTTCAGGAATGTGTAGTAAAAATCTACTTCTTTATTTATACTCGGAGGCAATTTGCATACACGTGTGGTGTGAGTATTGGTTTGCGTTAGGTGAGTTGATGTTTGGCTTTAATGGTGAGTTTTAGTTTCAAGGATGTGTTACCATAGCTGATGGATGAACAAGGTCTAATGATTGGCTTGTTAATCACAAGGTAACAGCAAACCTAACCCTAACCCAAGTGCCAGGGTTGTGGTGATGTGTGCCCCATCTTTTAGAAAGAATAAATCAGCAGAATATGACATTATTTTGCATTCAGCCTTCATGAATCCTCAGGAACCGAGCCAAACTGTTACCTAGAAACACAGTATATCACACAATACGAAAATAGATGCAGTTGATTTGTTGATTTGGTATCGTTTTATTGATTCAACACAATTCAAATGACCACGGTTCAACTGAACATTAAGCCTATTGTGCATGTATTTGTTATTCAATAATTTATCATAAAACTTGAGTGATATTGAACAATGGAAAATGGAAATGCAGCAAAAAATGTCAGAAACGTTTTGTAAGCTTTTTAATAATTACAGTTATTTACCAGATTATACTTTTGAGACTTGGGGCTGACATCCTTCTGTGGCCTAAAACAGTATCTTTAACAGTACACATACTATAATACTATTCCAAATTCAGGACGTGTGTGGGTAATTGGTTAAGGGAACTGTCAGGACATTTCTTGGCAATGGCATAGGCCTGCTTCTTCACAACGCAATGCTTTCCGGTGCAAAAATCAGTTGTTGAAATTTGCCTTATTTCAGCAAGGCTGGCTCACTTGTCAGTTTTCTAGGCGGAACGAAACAAGGAGTGGGCTTTGTGGTGTATTTGAAAGATGTGTGCGGTGCTTGGGTCAAAAAAATTGTGCGAGCGTAAATTTAGCCTTCATCTTCAGATAATATTAACGGTTTACCTCAGACGATTCGGCGAAAGTGGTGTAATTCTCCATCTCTTTGTCCAATTATGGACCTAGCCCTCTCCTTAACCTCTCTTACAAACCCACCACCCCAACCCCCCATGTACTGTACATGCACACACTTACCCTGCGGCTCTGCCCCGCCCATCGCATCATTACTGAAGCTGTCCATGTTCATTTACTAAAGTTTAGACGTGCTCCCGTACGTCTAATGGGGGTGCATTACATAAGGGGGGGGGGGGGAGCGTGGTGGGTGCGGGGAGCATGGGGGTGAACTGGTCACCCGTTCAGATGGAAAAATTGTGAGCCCAGATACAATAATAGCGTCCCGCAAAGATGACCAGCGCATCGTGCTGTCCCTGGCCATTACTGTACATCTCCATCTTGTTCTCGCTGCTATTGTACTCCCCCTTCTCTCTCTCTTTCTCTCTCTCTCGATCTCCCGTCGAGAGGGCTACACTCCTTGATCAAACAGACTGTCGCTCACAGTCAAATCAGGTTGATGTTCAGCCTGCCACCAAGAAATGGAGTGCCCATTCCATTCGCCCCTTCCTTTCCCTGCCCTCCCCGTGGCTGTCAACCGCCCCCTCTCTCTCTCTCTCCCTCTCTCTCTCTCTCTCTCTCTCTCTCTCTCTCTCTCTCTCTCTTTTTTCTCTCTCTCTGTCCCTCTTGCCCTCTCTCGCTCTCCCCTCTCGTCCTATTTTGAGTCCTTCCCTCCTCTTACCAACCATCGCTTTTCTGTCCTCCATTAACCGTAGGACACAAAGACTGTATCCGTCAGCCAAAGTACCTCGAGGTTAATGTTTCAAGTACCTTTCTAAACTCACCCTCCCATACGATAAATCTCTCTCTCTCTCCCTTTCACGCCTTCTCTCCCACCCCTTCTCTCTCAATTTGTACCTACCTCTCTCTCCCTCTCACTTGCCCTCTCTCTTCCTGTGCCGACCCCTTGCATTTTTTGTAATCTAAAGAGTGACATCACACATTTGCGAGGGGCTTAATGGTGTTTCTCTCTTTCTCTCTCTCTCTCTCTCTCTTCCTCTCTTTCTCTCTCCTATTCCCTTGCATCGGGCCCCAACACTCTTTAGTTATGTTTTCCCCTGTTTCCCAAATGTGAGGGTATTCAGGCGCCTGGGCGGGACAGTGTACAACAGAAGGTAGTGGGACGGGGACGGGGGACGGGGGACGGGGGGCGGGTGGGTGGGTGATGGAGGGGGCTGTTTGTTACTCAGCCTCCCCGCCTTGGAGACTGTATTCCCTCCCGGCGCCGGCTTCGCATCTGGCGTGCCGACACGCGATGCGAGACTTCCCGCGGTCCGCCGGGGACGCGTCCGGGAAGAGACAAGGCGGGCGGATGTAAGATCGCTGTGGGAGCGGGTGGAGAAGGAGAGCCACGCTGAAACAATTAGACGCACGCGAGAGAGGAGGAGGAACAGCACACTTGTGGGCCACAAAGGCGTCCCCCCTGGGCTTTTCCTTTCCGTTAACGTTGTTGACGAGTCAAACTGCGCTGGGGCCTCTTTCTCATTTTGTTGCACCATGTTGATGTTAACCGCGCTGTTAACATCCTAGCGTCCGACAAAGGGCAAGGAAAAACGAACATTATAAATAGTAGGTTGTGTAAGGAGCAGTGTGCCAATAAGGTCCGTCATTTTGAGCAATGACAGAAAAGTGACGGACAACAGAAAGCTGTCGGTTAATTATAACTGCGTTGTCAAGGGTTATCAAGGTGTGCATTAAGCATCAGGAAAATGAAGTGCCGTGAAATACTCTGCAATCCCTTTCAGTTGGATGAAGGCTAAGGTGTTATAGATTTTCGGGAAGCACAAACCACACACAACAGCCCGGGGAATTAGGGGGGGACTCAGATCACACCCCTACAGGCCCTTAGTCCTGCCAAGGCTGAGTTATGTTGTAATGTTGCTAGGTTGCTACGGTTATTTCACTTTTTCGGATACTGTCGGATCCATCCCTTCAAAACAATGTTGGTGCCATTTTTTCCCGACACCTCCTGATGTCGCTTGCATGCGTTGTTCGACTGGGTTCGACCGATCCCTATCACGTTTCTACTTCCCCATCATTGAATACACTCACTCTGTTTGACTCTTGTTTGCTCTTTATCGGTTAACGATTAAGGGCAATGAATTAAATAAGACAACGTAATTATCCCAGCCGGGAAATAGTGATAAGGAACGATTACTGAAGGAAACAGGCTTTCTTAAATCTGCATTTTTGTCCAATTCATTCATTCAGCAAGGAGGAGTTTGGGCCTCTTGCTCACAAATGCAGACAGGTTGACTGATGCCAAGGGGGTTTGAGCCCGCAACCTTTTGGTCAGGTGACTATCCCATGTCCTGTTAACGCCCCTATTTTGTACTTATCTCTTCTCCCTGTCTCTCTCTCTGTCTCTCTCTCTCCCTCTCTCTTTCTCTCTCCCTCTTCCCCTTTGCCCAGGTCCCGTGGCGGTGATAAGTGGCGAGGAGGATTCGGCCAGCCCTCTGCACCACGTCAACCACGGCATCATCAGCCCCTGCACGCTGGACGCCAGCGCCGACGCGGTGGTCATCGGCATGACCCGCATCCCCGTCATAGAGAACCCGCAATACTTCAGACACGGACACAGCTGCAACAAGCCCGCCACCTGTATGTACCACCATTGAGCCACACACACACACACACACACATACACAAACACACACACACACGCATGCATACACACGCATTCACTCCCACAGACACACACGCGCGCGCACATGTCCACACACGCATGCACGCCCACACGTGCAGACATACCGCCACACACACACACACACACACACACACACAAACACACTGACAGAGACTCCATAGCATTTTATAGCCATAAACCTCTGAAATTGATTGTGTCAATTGATTGATTGTGTCAATTATCCAGATCCTATCCAGATCAACCTCACATCTAATGCCATCCATGAAAAATGCTTATTTCCTATCTATATATCTTACAGATACATACATATCTTACACAAGAAATCAATTGATGTGCTGGCATGTGATACCCTGTGGGTTCCCCGCGGGTTCTCGGGTTTCCTACCACACCCAGTGACACCAATGTCAGAGTAATGCTTCGGCATGGAGACATGACTTTACACCAGCATTGCCCCCTACAGCAGCACTAGGGCTGGGACTCCAGAGGACAAATATCCTCAAGGAGAACAATAAATGCTTTATTATATTCTACAAACACCGCACAACAAACACCAATTACTCGCTCAGCTATTTGTCCCACTTTGCACTTATATTTTCAGTAATCTAGAGGCTGCTGCTGTCATTAAAAATGTATAAAAATTGGTACATGCATAACGTGTGTGTTTGTGTGTTTGTGTTTGTGTGTGTGTGTGTGTGAGTGTGTGTGTGTGTGTGTGTGTGTGTGTGTGTGTGTGTGTGTGTATGTGTGCCCTTGCCAATTTTCTGACAGCCATGAATTATAAATGTAATATTAACGCATGCAGAAAGACAGCAAATGACAAAGGCATCACCTGGCCCAATGACAGAGTTGAGCTTGATGCTAAAACAGCTATTACCACAAGCTCAATCTTCCCATTGACTCCCAATGAGCAGAAGCCATTAATTGCTGAGAAGCGTGCACTGGTTCGCAGAGCAACAGTAATTTACCTCTGCATGCTAAATTCTGACAGGCTGAATTAGTTGTTGTTTTGTATTGATTTAGTATTTTTCTCCCCTGATTCAAATATCGAAGAGATTCAATTTATGCACACATTCAAACATTCTTTCCACTTAATCATTCATTATGTTCTGGACACTTTACATTCATTCGACACAAACAGAGTTCACACTCTAATTAATAGCCTCTTGTCGTCCATTTTATTCTCAAAAACAATGGCCCATTTGTTCAACAGCTGTGACATGACGGCAGCATTGAGAAAGTAAACAAACATACGAATGTGACCAGCCACAGTGGCTTAATCGCTGGTAAAGACAGCGCTTTCCATCACAACCAAAACAATAATGAACTACAATTTCTGCAAACAGAAACAGTCTGCAGCCTGTTTTTAAATGGTAATCAGAGATTTTGATTATTACTACATTCGAATCTCGAATTCTTTGATTCTTAGAACTGAAAACGGTTATAATGTTAAAATAGTATATTATTACGATGTGCTGCTTAATGAATATGACTAATTACGCATTAGTCATACTATAATTTTTACTTTCATACCTTATAAGGCTTCATATAAGGCTTCTCCACTCCATTCAAATCATTTCTCAACACCTTGGAAAAGTTCCTATATTGTTCATTCGGGTTTGTGATTTCTTTAGTTTTGGCTACCATGACGATGCAGTTTTGTGAGTGACAAAATGCTATGGGATGGGTATACAATACATACGTGTAGATAGGGAGAGCTGCTCCAATTCCAACATGTTCAGAAGTCTTGCCTCCCCAAAAATTTGACTGAATAATTGATGGAATATAGACTGACAAGAGGCACAATACGTTTCAACCACAGTAGAAGTCAACATCAAGGCATCAAATGTTGTTCTCCAGACAGACGAGGCTCAGCAGTAAGAGATGAGACAATTCCTATTCGGTTGTTTCGTTGGATGCAGGCATAGAGAAAAACATGAAATTATACTGGGCTTGTCCTCCAAGTCCACATATGATCTCTTCCTTTACTAGTCTACTCAACTTTTATAATAGCCTTTGAGCAAATTTTTGACTTTTGACAGCCTGTTTTTGAACATGTTGAAAAGGGCCACAGCTTAATTTTGTGTTGATTTCTCCCTCTCTCTCTTGCTCTCTCTATAGCTCTCTTTCCCTTTTCCCCCGTTTCTTGCCTCCTCCCTCTCTCTCTCTCTCTCTCTCTCTCTCTCTCTCTCTCTCTCTCTCTCTCTCTATTGAGTACAGATAGTATTTTGCCACTCCAGCGTAGCGAATCACTTCTTGCTTTTACAGCCACATAAATCTTGGACACTCCTTCGGGAGATAATACACACACCCACACTCACAGACACAGACACACACATGCACACACACACACACACACACACACACACACACACACAGCCACACACACACATACAGACACACACACCCACACACACACACTAGTTCGCACATTCACATGCGCATCACTGGCACTAGAAACTCAAATTGCTGCACACACATAGACACTTTAGGCTACAGGAATACATGCTTTTGGGTGGAGGGAAAGTCATACACACTCGCCCACACTAAAATAAAAATAATGCTGTTGCCAATGGCAATGCTGATCCATCGCCAGAGTCACCTTGTGTGGTTATCACCCTGCATATTTCTACCGTTTGTGTGCGTGTGTGTCTGTGCGATCATAAATAAGCATCGTCATCATTATAATGGTTAGATGACTGACAACTTACAGCTTGCAGAGACATTTTTTCCTTACCCCTGTTCTGTCCGTCCAACAAAACCATAAGCAATGTCTGCACATTCACATATACATTACATGCACATGCACATGCACATGCCCATGCACATACACATATACAAACAGATGCACATACACATGCACATACACATGCACATGCACATGCAAATGCACATACACATACACAAACAGATGCACATACACATACACATACATAGGCACATGCCGAGTGGAAAACCCAAAGACCGATCGACATCCACATCATTGAAGGAGACCTTATGGGCCCTCAAAACGTATGAAATGACCGATGATCATATAGTTTGATTTACCGTCCGCAGCCGCCCTCAGGCTGTTTTTTTTTTTCAATCTACTTATTTGCCTCACAGCTCTTTGGTCTCACTCGGTCACTTTCATGGTACAATAAAGAATAATGGAGTCCCCTTGAGAGTGGATGGGAGACCCATACCAGGGGGAGGGATGATCTAAGAGCACCTGTCTAGGTGGTGATGATCTGCAGAGGGGCCCATAATAAAAGAGCAATGCTGAAAGGATTTCTTTCATTAAATACGCAAAAACACGAATGTTTTGCAATGTTCCCAGCTATTGTCGAACAAATGCAAATAGACGTTTCAGTCTTTACGTTTATCCTAACGCAACACAGGCACTCTGGTAAAGAGTCTCGATACAGCTCTGGTAATAAGAGGATTAACGCCTTATGGAGTCAACTAAGACATAGCGGTCCCCTGTTAAACATACTAAAACAATCCCCATTTACTATTAGTTAATGAACAACTAATGAACCAGCTAACTTACAGCGCTGCGACATATCAATAGCCATTACATGAGAACGGTACTGACTGCTCCCTGCCCGTAGGTCTCGGGTGTGTGTGTGTGTGTGTGTGTGTTTGTGGGGCTGGGAGG
>JAOPUA010000169.1:16231354-16243547 GCA_027122455.1 Trisopterus luscus | reverse complement strand
TGTGTGTGTGTGTGTGTGTGTGTGTGTGTGTGTGTGTGTGTGTGTGTGTGTGTGTGTGTGTGTGTGTGTGCAGTCACAATGACACTCTCTTGGTTACTTGGAAGTTAATTTTAGTCTGGTAATTGTGTTTCCATTAAAGTACTGGCATCAAATCATTCAGTACACTGCTAATTTAGCATGTGCCGATTGCCTTGCTCTATACTACAAATACACTAACAGAGACACATACACACACACACACACACACACACAAACACACTTAATCCCACTGGCATGCACTGGCATACAGTTCCCCCCCACAAACCTATAGTTTCCGCCCACTCACACACACACACACTCACACACACACACACACACACACATACACACACTGTGTGTGGGTATGTACTGTTTGTGTGTAGGTTTGTCTGATTTTGAGACCAGCAGTATTTGTGACTTAAACCCAGTGAAGCAGGGACAGTGATGCGCACACACACACAAACACGTAACAGACCTACAAACAAATAAGAACCGACAACGATCAAAAGAAACCCTCAGACAAAACAAGGGGATTTTCAGACGCAACAAACACTGAAGAAGCAAGTCTATCGGAGGCGCTAGACTGCCACCTCGTTAGCTTGGCCCCTAGCGGACGCAGCCCGCGACACAGATCATAACACCACCTGACCACCAGACAGCTATCCTATGCCAACCGCTCGAATCGATTGTTTGTTCTATGCCTCACTCATGTTGGCCATCGAGTCACCCCGAACACACAGGCCTTCACCGTCTTCCTCACCGAGAAGTTATGTACAAGTTATGCCTTTTGCTTGCACTAAAATAGGCCGGCAGCCCCCCCTCCCCCGGGCTCCATCTTTAAGGCTGACTCACGTCGGTGACTCACGACTAATAAAGCCAAATGCCAGACGTGTTGTATTAGAGATATTACCTGAAGCGATGGACTTGGATTTGTCTCACAGAGGAATCTATTGTTTTAAAAAAATGAATGTTCCGGAAATGTGTTGCCTACACAGTTCTCTCCCACATAATTCTGAAGATATTAATAGACTGCTGTTTCAGAGCCTTGAAAGATTCAACTTAGCAACAGCGGCTGGAAGAATGGATTACATGGGTGTACAGACCGTGGTTTACATAAACAATAGGAATTGGTCGTTCTCTAGTGTCCTGGCCCATGGTCTAAAATGTTATCTTAAACATTTATCTATGTCTGTCCATTTATTTCGATTATTATATGCAGAAAGAATATTACAAGACAAAAAATTAGGTTGAATCAATCATTAAACATATGATCAAATATTCTATGTATCGCAATACATAACAAAAGTGACTCATTGTAAACTTTGTCAATGAGCAACAGCAGCATGGAATAGACTGCATGCTGTCAAATAGTTTGCAACTCAGTTCAAGATGGCTGTGTTACCCTGTGTAAATAATCGCCAACAGTTACTAGGGGTGCCCAGTGGGTATGACATATAGCTTGCGGCCCTCCCAGCATCCAATCTTCGTACTGGTTCTATTGCCAGTCCTTCCTCTGCGGTACAGCAGGATATCACCCAGCTTGAATCATTTACGCAGTAGTCTCCCTGCTGTTTTTTTACAATCATAATTGGCCTTTCATTTTGTTTATGATTTGAAATGTACTCCCTGCATAGTGTCCACAAGGAGTTTTTCTGTGGAAAACGCATTTGATGGATTCAGTTCAATGGCTCCTATGGTTATTTAGTAACTCCAGCATTAACTCTGTTTCCCTACCCCTCCCACCCCACCCTCCCTTTTCCCGCCCACCTCTTACTTGTGTTCTGCAGAGCCCATGGGCCCGATGCCCTGATCCTGGTTGATGGACAGCCCCTGCAGACCAATGGGGAGCTGGGCCTGTCCCAGATGCTGCACATTGCCAGCCAGATTGCTGCTGGGATGATCTACCTGGCCTCCCAGCACTTTGTGCACCGTGACCTAGCAACCAGGAACTGTCTGGTGGGCAACGGGCTTCTGGTGAAGATCGGAGACTTCGGGATGTCCAGGGATATCTACAGCACAGACTATTATCGGGTGAGTTTAGTAAGTTGCATCGATGGAATACCATTACTTTTTCTTCTTCTTCTTCTTTTGGTCAAAGTCATCATATTGTAATGAGCCACGGAGCCCAAGATGCCGGAATATCTAATGTACTTCCCCATGCTGTGCACACACTTCTGGCCCTCTAGAACAAGTTTGTGTTTCTGGAGCACAATAACAGAGACTCAGAGGGATTTTCAGCAGACTCTCCAAGCACTTTAATTGGCGTGGTGGGAAATCATTCGTATTTGGCAGTAAATGTCAATGACTCCATCTTGCCCCATTTCCCTAAGCAGCTCCCCTGGTCTATTTTACCTCTAATGCCTTCCTAAATGTCCCGCTGGTGGTTCCATTGGAGAAAAAAAAAAGATTATTTTTATTTTAATTTTAGGGGGTTAATATGTACTGTAGTTACCAGTTAATGTGCTGCATAAAGCATTGGAAACACTTTAAAGAATCAAACGTTAAAGGCGCCATTATTCCTTATTGTTCATATAAATAGGAATTGGTTGAGTTATAGACTATTATCCTTATTCTGCACATAGAGGACAGGAAGTATGACTGCCGAGTTGAGTCACAGATAAGGGAAAAGGTTTTCTATGATTGGATTGCTATTGGCTGTTTTGAATACAAATACTGCACACATAGGATCTAAGTGGTGATGTGGACAGGTTCCACATCAATGATGGGTAACCACTGGGTGGTTGGGTTCTCATGCAGGTACAACAAAAGGGGGGAACATCTTCTGAAAGCTGCTGTTGTTGACATCCTGCCAATCAAATCTTGTCTCAACTGCAGTCACATGCAGAAATAAGCTGACAGTAACAAAGAAATGCAGGCATATACACTAGTTTTCGTAGCAGATATATAACCTCCATACAGACACGCAAGCACACACACTCACGCACGCAAGTGCAGCGCACATCCTTATATGTACACATGCCTGCTAGAATGTGCAGTCAGAAATGAACACAATGAACAGACTAACAATGAGTCACATTTGTATTCAAACGGTACGACCTGCACACACACACACACACACACACAAAATCTAAGTCTCCAACAGGCAGCCACACATATACACACACACAATCACACATGCAATCTCTCTCCCCCACACACGAACATACACCCACAAACACATGAACATAGCAATACTAATGGAGGTGTGTGTGTTGGCCTGCACACGCATGCTCGTGTGTACTTCCTCTTTGAGGGCAGAAATCCGCTTCTGCTTAACATGCATCCGAGGTCTCTCATTCTGCAGTCGCACGTACGCAGTGAAGGAAAGGAGACAGGGAAAGAGGTTGGAGATTTTAATTTCACCCCAGTAATTCTCTTTAATGTGCAGGCTATTTCCCTGCAGTCTGATAGAACACAACGAGCACTGTGCTTAGTTGACTTGCTGGAGAGGGCGGCCATATGTCTGAATTATCCAGTAGATATCCAATACAGAGGGGTCAGCAAAAGTGCACAACGCTATTTACCATGCATGCCATTTGCTTCCAAATACTGAGGACCAATAAATAGCATGCTCATTTGGAAGCCATTCTGGTCTAAGGGCGCTGGTTCATTCATCCACTAAAGCTACACAAACACACAAACACACACACACACACACTACCAGCAGGCATTGGAAAACAAAAAGAGACAGATAATGAAGCTTTGTTTTGTTCGTTTAACCTAAGCTGATAAGTTATAGCCTCACATCCACAAGCGGCATTATTCCTGGAACTCAGTCAGTCCACCAGCTGTTGTCAATGAGGACACTATACAGAGTCGATGAACAACATCCATTTATTTCCAAGGTCTAAAGACACAATTAACGACACGAAGTGGTCCTTTTTGTGTGTGTTTGTGAACGATTACGAATCCAGACCAAACTATTTTAGTTTGTTTGTGTGTGCGTCTCACACACAATCATTTAAAGAAATATGGATCCACTGACGAGTGCCCTTAGTATGCTTGCATTGTGAGTGAGTGTTTCTGGATAAGCCCGCAGGGCTCAACTTGCCCAAGGCTTAGAGAAACGAAAACGTTTTTCCAGGTTGAAGTGAAGTGAGAGAAAAGAGAAATGTGCGAGGTGAAAGACAAGAGAAGGATTCTGTTCCTATTCACAGGAGGAAAGCGAGAGACAGAGAGAGACAGAGCGAGAGGACAATTAAAGAGAGGATTCAGTAATGACAAACGGTGGGAGAGATGTGCGTGTGAGCGTGCCTGTGTGTGTAAGTGCATTTCCGTGTGTTCAGAAGACATGTCATGGCACCGCAGAGACAATTTGTCTCTGCACCGGAGGACAATTGTTAGGCAGCCTTGGAAGTGGAGCCACATGCAGGGCTGAGTGAGTCAAGACCCCTCGCTGATTAATGATAATGAACAAATTATAATCTATACCATGTACTGTGATAAGGGCGTCCGCTCTGACATCCTCACTTCCCCTCCATCAGCTATGTCGCGGAACGTCGTTCTGTTTAGCTCCTAATACCCGAGTGCTGAAGACATTTCTTTATTTAGTTCCGAAATCAAACCCGAATATGACAATGTGCTCCCAGGACTCAAATACAAGGATGTATTTAAATACAGTCAAGCTCAAAAAAGGATTTATGGCCATACTCTCTTGCTCATTGGCCAAGGGTACTAGAGGGAAATGGGAGTGTCCTCCTATCACTGCAGACCAAGACCACTGGATACTTATATTATATGATATATAATATTGCTACTTATGTGACACATGTGCATTTTTTAAAACTATCCAAATGAGGTCATTGAAGGTTTTGTAGGTGTGTATGGGTGGCAAAAAATATGAATGTAACGAAATGGACCTGATTCTACTCTGTTGAAAGTGTAGCTTTTATACCAGATAGAAGGTAAGAGAGAAAATAAAAGAGATGGGTTTTTCCCCAAAGAGAAACTTCGATAACTCAAGGTTCCACTCACGGAAAGGTATAAAAGAATGAGTTTGAATCATTTAAGGGAGGAAGTTTTAGTGAGAAATGGTGTCAATATAAAACGTTGCTTCACATAGCAGGAAAGAAAACTCTTTCTATCAGTATTATGATCTTTCTTCCAACCGTTGTTGCTGGTGTAGCCTACAGTATTTTTACATTCAGGAAAGAATAACATACAAACAACAATAAATAAGCCTGATCTTAGATCCTTGTAAATCTTGCAACAGGCATATCTAAGAACTACTGTTGGAGACGCTGTAAAATCATGAATAAAGAAGTGTGTCTGTGCTGTTTTCTGCAGCGTGGTTCAGATGAGACCTGTCTGTATGAATGTTTTAGGCAGCATGTTTCGGTGTTATAGCCAGGCCTCCTCAGGATATCATGGCTATCCAAGAGAGAAAATGTGCTCGTCTCTACAAATTAATTATTAATTATTATGATTAATTAATTTTTTTCGGTTGCAGCATTATCAAATATTTTATTTAGAAATAATACCGCAGATTGTGGACGAACTAAAATAATCTGGAGTATTACTGTTCTGTTAAAATATCATGTTTAATGATATAGTCTTTATTATACTATAGACATTATATGGAACATTATTTCTTTCAAAGTACTTTATTATTATATTCAAGACAAGCGTTTAGAATCTCCAGATAATTATATTGAACAATCTGAACAATTTTTGTTCGGTTCAGCCATCAGTTCAGTTTGACCCAGGCTTAAATTAATGCATTCATCTATTGATGTCTTTACAGACAAGTGAATACTATTTCCCTAAGAAACTGATACAATTGAAATATGATAAGACATATACAATATGTTGCCTCATTCACTCACATATCCAAAACACAGAGGCTGCATGCCCAAACATTGAGGGGTTTCCCATTAGCCTCACCTCTATGGCTTCCGAGTTGGGGGTCATGTCAAGTGTGACTCGCTGCACCTCAATTATTGCATGAAATGTGTCACAGCCCTTACACAAACCTAAAGAACCCAATGAATAAACAACATTTTTCTTACTTTATCTTTTATTTATTAGTTGCCACTATCCTGTGCCCTTTGGTACAGTATCCATTGAGAATAAAGAATGAAAAGGTGTTACCCGGCATTCTCCGTAATCTGTGTCTGTGTGCCTGTCTCTCTTTTGTGTGTGCTTCTGTGTGTGTGTGTGTGTGTGTATGTGTGTGTGCGTGTGTGTGTGTGTGTGTGTGCGTGTGTAGGTGGGAGGACACACCATGTTGCCCATTCGCTGGATGCCCCCGGAGAGTATCATGTACAGGAAGTTCACCACTGAGAGCGACGTGTGGAGTTTCGGAGTCATTCTGTGGGAGATCTTCACCTACGGCAAACAGCCCTGGTTCCAGCTGGCCAACAACGAGGTGAATGAACCCCCGCACACGTGTACACGCCGAGGAGACCTGACTCGGCAGTAGCTTAGGAGGTAGAGCGGGTTGGCTGGTAACCGCAAGGTTGCTAGTTCAAGGCAAGGCAACCTCACCCCAACTGCTCCGGACGAGCTGGCGGTCGCCTTGCATGGTTGACTGCACCGTAAATGTGTGCATGATTGGGTATATAAATGCAGTCTATTTAGCATTTGTAGAATCGTAATTAGATATCAGAGCAGATTCACTTTATCATACAGCCCGATGAATTCTTCTGACATTCAAAACATTTGTACTTTTCATTGGACTGGTTTTATGAGTGAAACTGATTGTGTTGCGCTATGGGGTTATGTATGCAGATTCACTCCATCTATAATGCATGACGTTTACACATAATGCCCAGTATTGAACGCAGAATATATAAATATTTAAGTGACACGTATTGAAACTTGGCATCACCATGAGCATTATTCTTGTCTCCAAAGAAAAAAAATCAGCACATGATTTGCTTGATAAAGCTGGTTAACGCACACCCATGCAATCGAGCTTCATTGAGCTTCACTATGTCATTGCGTTGTCCTTTAGTCAGAGCCCCTCACTCCCTGCATACCTATGAACCTCTCTCGCATGTATCTCTCTGTCTCCAGGTGATCGAGTGCATCACCCAGGGGAGGGTTCTGGAGCGCCCCAGGGTTTGTCCCAAGGAGATCTACGACATGATGCTGGGCTGCTGGCAGAGGGAGCCCCAGCAGCGCCTGAACATTAAGGATATTCAGAAGATGCTCTTCACCATGATGAAGGCGGCGCCCGTCTATCTGGATATATTAGGGTAAACACAGGGGAAGGCAGAGGGGAAAAGGGTGGGGGGGGGGGGTTCTCAGATCGGACTGCACCGGATTGGAACGAGTCACGGAGGATATTGGATGGGAGTGGAGCGGGGGTCGACCAGAGTTGCGTCTCCCGGTGTACACGTGGAAGGAGACTTTTGACCGAGCACGAGGGTCAACTCTTAGACGAAGCTGGCTGACAGCGGTACAACTCTTTAAAGGAATTTAATTGAATTTGCCACCATACTGGAATAAATGACATTGGATTATATAGTTTTGTGGTTCCTCGTGAGTTCCAATGCCCTCCGTCACACTCTTTGGTCCCAAGTCTTCGCGCACACGTGACATGATTGGAATCAAACTGAACTGGATTCCTTCCCACTGTCAGCATCCAAACCGTCAGACGCTCTGTGCAGGCCCTTAGCATTTAATACTTTAGTTTTGTTCATTTAGAGCAACAGTAGCAACAGAGTAGTCTATATCTATATCTATATCTATAGATATATCTCTATCTATATCTAGATATAGATACATCTATATCAATATATCAATATAGATATATCTATATCTATAAATTCAGTCTTCAAACCCGCCTAGTCTATTCTGGGAAAGACCTATCGCTCATCGCTAAGAGAAAAAATCATACCTTGCTCCTCAGACTATGTAATAGCCCCGATTCTATTCTGCAACAGTAGCTTAAACACTCCTCTTTAATTAAACAATAACAAAGTCCCATCCGGAGACAGAGGCTATCTAGATAGTCTCTGCATTACTGAATCCAGGGCCTGCACACTTCAGGAACAAAACCCACCCTGTCTCCTGAAAGTTAAAAAGAGGCTACCAGTTGAATGCAAGATTTAAACATGGCTACCAATGATAAAAATGACATTTACTTTCTGACCCTCAGCCTTGTCTGGCCTCCCTAAAAGCTATCCCGTTTTAAGATTCAACTTATCAAGTGTGATCACAAAATATGGCCTTATGAAAAGGTGATGGTGGTAATGTACTAGCCTAGCACATTACTAGTAATGTAACATGACCTGGGAAGTTAGGGAACGGATATCTTTTTCAAATCATTGTGAAAATTGGTGGGCCATTATATCCGACCTGGTCACAATTCTATTTCCCAAAAGGCCACCGGTCAAATTTTTCATAAAATTGCCTCAAAATCGGAAGGCATAAGGCAGGCTATTGGCTATTTTTTTTATTGTGGCTTATTTAAACCACTGCATTCTGGACCTCAGTTAGAAACCATCAATGCATGGCTAATATTACTTGTTCCCATGGCCTGCACTGGGACCAAGCAACATCCATTGCACAAACTTCAAGGAAACAGAAGAAGAAACAAAGTGAACTTTTGAATCAAAGCCGTCATCTCACCAATCACTGTGTTTCATCCAAATTAGCCCCGTGTGTAGGTGCACTCTTTACTGTCCTCTAGAGCCGAACTCCTACCAAAACCTTGGTTCTTAAGAGCAGGTCCTAATGTTAGCCTTTCTGAGTTGCCCACGTCAACAAGTACTATTCCCGGAACCCTCCAATCGTGAGATTAGAAGCGTGGTCTGACTGACTGTCGCCATTTTGAGATGGACCCAAGTGCCTCCTACTTCTTTCTAAACGTGGAAAACAAAAGACATACAAAAAAAAACATTCTTTCAAATAAAAGCACTTTTGCATTTTGTTTACCTGCTAAGACATGTACATTAGCTGTAAATCTCTGTTTACAGCTCTCTGTCTGTCATGACCTACTTTCAACAACCTACTTTCAGCACTCTGTCAACCAAAAAATATAAAACAGTGAAAAATAATAAAAACATGAATAAACAAAGAAAATAATTATACATAAAAAAGATAAAAACAAATGTCCCAGAAAAAAAGAAAAAGAAAAACTGATTTCTTTCGTAACCCTTGCAGAGCTTGGCAAGAAGATCAAACTACCCAAGGAAAACTACTTCACTTTCTTTTTATAAATATATATTCTATATATTTTTAATTTATTTTTTATTTTCAATCAAAGTGTGGACCTCTGCCATGCTCCAAAGCCATGGAACACTCTGCCACTGAGCAGAGAAGAACCAGACGAGATACAATACTGCTCACCACTGGAAATCACACAACTTCTTTGAAGGACGCCACCCTCCATTATATGTATCCGATGGGCAGAACATCACTATGGCAACAGAAACTCTGAACTCTATGGAGACAAAGGAGGCATCAGTCGAAGATCAAAAAAACACTTGCTACTCTGAAATGAATGTATATAATGTAAATTTATATGTCTTAAGATATGTTAAATTATTTAATTTCTCCGGTTTAGATTATTTTAGGATTCTTGTTGTGTTGTTATATGGTTAAGTAAAAAAGAAACAAAAAACAATAGATATTTTATTATTGTTTTCCTTTTAACTTGTAATTATTGTATTATTTAGAAACTATGGTTATACTGTGTCTGTTACCATTTTAACAAAAATAATCTACATTCAAATCAGCTATATTTACATTTATTTTTCATTCAGATAATGACGTGATGACAATGGATAAGTCAGGTGAATGGAGGAAACTGCAAAGTGACAGAGCTTTCTCAGTTTCTATCAAAACTGCTCAGAGTAAAGTTAGTGTTCCAGGATCATACATTGTTTCATCTTTTTTAACTTTCACTAATGTCACGTGCCTGCACTCATTTTACATTTGTTTCTTATACAAACACACAGTGACATTGTCCAACGACAATGTACCAGCCCTTGCTGTACTACGAAGGAATCCTAGTCCTTTCTGCTTCAATTGGCTGTCGCGAGAGGCTGGTTTCATGCTAATGATGCAGAATCAAAGTGTCAGAAAGGGGAGGGATAACCCTGGATATGATCCTGGTGTGTTGCCTGGTGCAAGACGTGATGTTGTTGTGAACGACAACCCAACCTATACACAGTCACCCTTAGTCCTCCTCTAATGCAGCGTTACAATGCTATCAACACTTCAGATTGATGGTATCATTTTGGTTCTTCATTTATGGCGTCCTGGGTTTAAATCCTGCCAGTGAGGGACAGCATTTGTATGGTTGGGGAGCCTGCCACCAGAAAAAGCAATGCTTTATATTTGATTTACATCCAACCATGTTTACCACTTCAAAGCTATAACTCTTTAAACCCTAAGCCTTAGAACAATAAGCAAAATATTGACTCATTTGCTCCTTGCTTGAATTGTGTTACAACAGCTTGACAAAAATGGCATTCTGCTCTTACCTTAACAAAAAAATCCAATACATGGATGTGTAAACTTCTAAAGCAAACACCGGCCACAGCCACATTTACAAGTGGCATGCGTTTTGTATTCAGATGGTACAGCCACACCTTCAATTCAGCGTGGCCCCAGTACACCAGATTAAACCAGATTCTGCTGGCCTAAAGGGTTTGATTTTCAATGAGTAAATGTAATTATTTGGTGCTGTGCAATACACAACACGGTAACCCAGGACATGTGTCATTGCTAGATCGCAGGGATCCTTTTCTTAGTTCACGGTAGTTCAATGGTATGCGAAACCTCATCTTATTGTTTACACCAGAGGAAACAGCGACAAATTGAAAGCTAGAATGTTATTTGATTATAGAAATAATGTTGCCAAACAGGAAACTTTAATGATAACGGGGCTTTTTTCATGCCCTGGGTTCGCCTCTTTGTTTTTCCACAAGGATGTTCCTGGCTCATCAGGGTCCATGTCAACCACAGCCTCTGCATTGACCACATTTCTATTGTACATTCAATAGTTTCCATGCTATGCGTTGTATTCACATGACTCAAGTCCAACTGATGTATGAGGACATTATAAAATCCAGAGACTCCTCCTAGCGTGTGTGCTATATGATTAGAGGTTCTAAATTTGCATCCTTCTGTTTTCCACTGTAAACAAAATTGGATAGATATAGTATATCCAATGGATTTATACCGACAGTATAAGTCATGAACTAGGTTATAATTGTGACTATTGCTCATGTCTTTCTTTGTTGTCTCTTGACAGTTTCTGACACGTATGGTCTTTGGTCAACTTACTGTGCAACAATCAGAATAGGGAACTCTTTGGGCTTTGGATAACGTCATGCTCACGCCATACGCCGTGTATATTGTTAGCGAGCGAAGGGAAGACCCAAATGCAACATTTCATGAACATTATTCAAATGTAAACATTGCTTAAAGAAACGCTTTTACTCTTCCTGTTCTCGCACACAAAGTTGGTCAAACCTTATCTGTTGGGAGTGAATGTTCCTTAAAAACTTGTGGCTCAGCAAATTGCATTCCTGGTCTTGCTGTATTAGCGGTGTTCTTTCCCTAGCTTATGAAACGTTATTTAGCAACTGCAGTTGTGGAGCCTTATCGTTACCCATGATTGTGTTTTATTACATCACATGGAGTTCCTGAGTAAATTGGGAAATGTAAATGCTAACTTCAAACACAAATAGTTTCTGCAAAGGGCAACTTCAGTACACAAGCAATTTCTCAATTCTGTATATGGTAAATGGTACAATAGCAAATGCTGCCATTCTGTCTGATGCATCTGTTTTTAGTCATTATTAATTTTTCTTTTTTTTGTTTGCCATGCTATCTGCCTGAAGGATTTTCTCTTCAATATGTGTATATAATGATAGTCATATGACTCAAATCGGTTATGACTTATACTACTGGCTCAAAAGGTGTTTAATAAGTCAATGGACTCGCTTGTCGGTGATACAGCTAGAGAAAATCCTATGGTGGTTACCATTAAAAAAAAAATCACTGTTATTTCTCATGTATTCATATATCTCATATATCAGTGTTAAGCAAGTATGCAAGGATTTGGAATGTGATATTGTACTCTGAGAGTGAGATGGTGCATTGTATGTGCTTACTATTTAGCAGACCCCCCCCCCTCCGTATACACACACACACACACACACACACACACACACACACACACACACACACACACACACACACACACACACACACA
>JAOPUA010000169.1:16155332-16167513 GCA_027122455.1 Trisopterus luscus | reverse complement strand
TTTTCTTTTGTGGCAATTCTTCCATTTAGAATGAGAGAGAGAGAGAGAGAGAGAGAGAGAGAGAGAGAGAGAGAGAGAGAGATGAGAATGAGAGAGGGAGGGCTACTAGGGCTTGCAAGGGGCGGGATATGACGAAGAGTTACAAGTACTAGTTTGTTTTGGTTTGACCACAGACAGCATGGAGGCAGAACGGGCGGAACTCATCACGATAATCTTAAATGTTGCTGCAGCGATGCATCATATACTCTGTTGCATCCACAAACATCCGCAGCATCGATCGATGAAAGATTGGAGCATGAGTTAAAGACAAATAGAAGAAACGACAAAGAAGGCATCACAAATAACCACATTACCGGAGAAAGAGAGCCTCTTTTGCTGTTTAACCTGCATCGACGGCAGGGAAGGATCTGGGAAGGCTGTTGTAAATAAGTCAGACATGGTTGAAAATAATAATAATATAAAAATGTCCTCATTTCCTATATACGCGTGTAGCTGTGATATATATTTTTTAACCATTCAGCGAACAAAAGGCAACAGGCTGATTATCATTTAGGGTGCCACTCAATGACATGCAAAGGCAGACCGAAGCGTCATCAACACGCCCACTCAAGTGGTGAGAGAAATACAGACTTCCCCGACTCATTCACACTCACGAAAATACTACCTCAAAGGTAGTATTTTGAGAGAGAGAGAGAGAGAGAGAGAGAGAGAGAGAGAGAGAAGGCATTTTTGCACTGCCAAGCCGGTATGGTCGCGGCTTGGCACACACTGCAATTTCACTGTCTTACCTGTGTAAACTGTCTTACGAGGGGGTAAAATCCCCCTTCGTCACGGAGCCAGCTTTCCTGGTTCACTGGAGAAGGCGGGCTATGCACAGTGTCTAGACCTCTTTAGAATAATTTACAAACTATGAATGTGTCTATTTTTTATGATTCAAGACACCTGCATGCATGAATGAGTATACATCCGAGTCTGGGTTTAAATATTTACAAGTGCAAAAACGCCAAGATATTCTTTATTTTGTCAACCACTTGTTTTTTGTCCCGACAAAAGCCTAGTAAGGACAGTTCCTCTGCGTCCTTCTCGTATATCGCACCATCTTTCAACGTCTTTGTTAAATGCGACTGCATCACCTTCCCTCCCATGATGGTCAACAGCTTCGCTCATTTCACCGTCTCTCCAGTTATAACTCCTCATGTTGATATCGCTGCGTTGTCTCTGTTGTAGACAGCGCAGCAACACCTCTACCCAAGCCCCTCTACCCAAGGGGAAATTGGGGTGCGAAACCAAGCCGGTGTATAACCTAGCTCAGTGTAAACGTGCGGACCATGCCCGGAAAAAGGCAGGCAAAAGACGGGCATATTTGGCAGTGTAAAAATGTTTAGAGAGATAGAACTAGAGAGAGAACTATAGAGAGACAGAAAGAACTAGAGAGGGACAGAGAGAGAGAGAGGGCGAACTAGAGAGTCAGAGAGAGAGACATAACTAGAGGGAGACAGAGAGAGAGAACGAGAGAGAGAGAGATAATCCTTCCCCCCAGGGATAAGAGGCATGGGAGACCGGTCCAACAGTTCCAGTCCTCACTCCACTCAGTCCTCCGAAGTCATGATGCCATGATCATCAAGTCCTCTATCAAACACGTCTGCATCCCACCCCCTTTAAACTGTCTCCACCGATCACGTCTCCCCACCAAAGCCAGCAGAGAGCATTTAGGGAAGTGCGCTATAGAACTTCAAGCCATCAGACTGGTGCTCATGACAAATGGGCGTGTGCTGATCCATTTGTCTTGCTTTGCCCCTAACTTTTTTTATTGTTTTGTTCCCACTGGCTCAGCCCTACGTGTGCTTTGACAAACTCAATGAGGCGAACATGGCCCGCTTGTTAGCTGAATCCATACAGTATATGAGCACACACACACACACTGCACACACACACACACACACACATTATCATAAGAAACGGGCTACCTTTCACCCTGTACACAAACACAACGATTACATCAAAAGATACATTATGTTGAGTGCCAGAAAGAGAAACAGAAAAACAAGGAAAGGACAAACAAATCACATACGTACATTCTCTCAAAAAAGAAAAGGAAGAACAAGGCGAGGTGGAGGGTGGGAGGTCTACAGAACGGGCTGAAAACAACCAATTATTAATAGTTTGCAGCCACATTGTGTGCACACAAACTGCAGACATGGATGAATATGGATAATTGGGCCTGGGCAAGGTGGATGAATGTTTGTTTCTGTATAGACATTGTGACAAATATTACTGAATAATTATACTAGTGTTGTATTACTTTTATTGCACACAACAGGCAGTACTGAAAGAGAAAATACATGAAATAGACTTGTTGGTTTGGAATTGGGCTGGCAAAATTATTCTTGGTTGTTGGGGAAAATCCTATTAGTAAAGAGAGGAGCTCTGGAATCTGGTGGCAGAAGCACAGAGCACTATCAAAATGAGGTCCTTTCTCTTCTGAGAGCATGAAATGTGGCTTGCCAAAACAAGTGTGCGTGTATGTGTGCGTGTGTGTGTGTATGTGTCTGACATCTTACATTCGTAAAGCCACCTCAGCTGTTCATATGTGTTTGCTAAGGTACAAGAGGGAATCTCAATTCAAAGTCGATGCTGAAGCAGTCGGTTGAATGCTTGATATTTTTTATCTTTAAAAACAAACATTTTCCTTCTAAAATTGTTTATTTTAAGATGAAAAGGGCTCATACTGCCATGGATAAAGCAATGCACCATCTGTGTGTATGTTTGTGTGTCTGTGTGTGCATGTAGTTGCGTGAGTGTGTGTGTGTGTGTGTGTGTGTGTGTGTGTGTGTGTGTGTGTGTGCGTGTGTGCGCGTATGTGCGTGTGTGTGTGAGCACGCGGATGTTTTAAGCCAGACTGTATACTGTTGTTCATCTACTGTTGTGTCCACATTTGGGTTCATTGATTTTGTTGGTACTTGCGTGGTTATCCAATTACTTATTTGTGTGTGTGCGATTGTGTGTGTGTTGATTGAAATACTAATATTGTTCTAAAAACTATAAGATGCATTGCTGTAAAACAACCAGTGCAGCTTCGAATTGTTAAAACGTAGCTACAAGGCCGCCAATTTGAACAAATTGAGGAAGTGATTTTGTTGAAATAGGAAGTAGTCCTAAAAGTGCTTGTTGTGGGTTTACTTATTTATTTATTTTCTTCACCGTTTTTGTGCAGTTGACTCAAACTGAGCTACTCTTGATGCTGCAGGATATGTTAAGCGAATTCCGTTTTTATCACACTTTTTCACAATCACAGCCTCAAAGCGATCCCTAGGCCCTTTAACCAGAAGACTAAGACTCATTTTAATGGCAAATAAACTCCCCAAGACACAGTGGGAAAAGAAGTCGTTCACAAATAGGAAGACATCGGAGCGATCCCGCTTTCAGGGATATCACAGACGCACACGCGCACACACACACACACACACGCTCACACACACACACACACGCTCACACACACACACTTTTCCAGCTATGTCTTCTTGTCAAGTCAAACTGATGAGGCAATTTGGTTGAGAGCCATCCAACAAATGAACTTGGTGTGTAATTACAATACAATTATGTGATCCCTGCATCCCAATTTCTAGAGGAGGTAACAGAGCGCTAATTTAAAAAAGAACTAAATTATGAACCATCATAATTCATTGAATGATTTTGCGGGACAATGTGCTGTGGGAGACTGTAATTTGTTCTTGGTTACAGTAGTTCAAAGTAGTTCCGATTGGTTGTGGGAAAAATCTTAAGCCACATAAATAGAACCTTCACTCAACAGTGATATAAAGTGAGTTTAGACCAAGAGTACCGGCGGACTGACACAACAAGTCAATCCACTTTCCTTGACAGCGGTCAAGTTCGGGGCACATAAAAGTACAGACGGACCAATTGCAAACTACTGTAGCTGCTGATGCCATCTCTCTAAGTTACCTGCACCGACCCCAAACCAATCGGAATAAGTCTATACATGTTGACTATAGCGGACTACACCACCTCTTCTATTCCGCATTGAATTCTATTCGAGCAGAGAATTGTATTCCGATTGAGGTGTATATATGATAATTTTTTATTCAGATTGAGCTGTTCTTCCACGTGGATCAGAAGTGTCCATGCAAACGCGGCTACTGAGCTTGAGGTGTGTCTTTCTCTGTCCTTTCCTGTCTGTCTCTCTGTCCGTCCACAGAGTCTTGCAGGGACTGTGTCTATTAGCTCAGTGGTTGGGGGTCACTTTCTCATGCCCATTCGTTATCCATCTCGTATTTTCCCGCCTGACTACCCAATGTCGATCTGTTGTTCACTCTGTAATGTTTACCAGTCGTTCAGTCTGCGATGTCCATCTCCCTGCCTGGCTTTCGTCTCGCTGTGCATCTGTCTGAAGTGGCTGTGTTTGCCAGCGAGTTGCCCGCAGCCTCGGTACACACACGATACACAACAATTGATCAATCTCTCTCTCTCTCTCTCTCTCGCTTGCTCTCGCTGCCTTTCCACCCCCGCACCTGTCATGGTATCCGACACACTGTTTACATTTCAAATCCCATTAGCTCCGTTGTCACGGACGACCAATCGGTTGTGACGACATCATTAGCTTCGAGGTTGGGCCACATCAAAATTAATGAAACGGCACACAATACCACCAAATACTACCAAAAACGACAACTCTGACAATTCGGGCAAATGCGGGCATAAAAAATAGAAGAGGGAAAAGAACCACGGCCCCATCTAGATCCCATGAATTCTGCATCGAGACAGAATCTAGAATATGCGGATACTGAAGCATGCATGCAGAGTGCAGCGTAATATCGGCACACATACAAAATAATAAGGTGTTTTTTTTTTTTAAACTAACAAAGTAGTCTGTCTGCACGGCATGCTCCTTACAAATGCTCACTGTGTATTCCTGCGGCAACACCCCAAACATCGGGGTGTAGCCGGGGCAGTGACTCAGAACCCCTGCTCGCTTTCTCATTTACTCTGACCACGTAGAACCTCACATTTGGCCTCAGAGAAACCCAGTGACTAGCAGCAGCCAGAGCCTGCTTTCTCACCATGGGGCCCAAACACAAAAAATGGCCGTGGAGGGGAAACGGCAAGACGTTAAGAGAATTTCTCAAAAGCAAAAAGGAGAGAGACTTTGTAGCAAAGTGAAACACGAAAATAACAAAGGTTAGGAAGTCAACGAAAAGTCAGAGGTTTCTGCTTGGAACTGTTTTAATGACCTTGTGAAGGCTTCAGTGCCGCGCTATATCTAATAGTATCTACAGTATCAATAGATAAATCCAAGAATATAAAAAACTATTGTTAGACGCACACAAAGGCTATGCAAGTGTCTGAGAGGGGTTGCTGACGGAAGAAAAAAAGAAAGAAATGATGCATCGGCAAAAATCTAAGTAATCGCAAAAGAAAAATGTAAAACACAATTTGAAAACCGTTCCATTGATCACAGGCTTTCCGTGAAGGCCCGAGCACTAGAGGAACCGCCAGCCGTAGGGGCGTTGAGCCAAAGAGGCAGCCGCTTATTGATTCCTTGATGCAAGATGGATGTTGGAAGGGGCATGTGGGGTTGTTTGAAAGACACGGGGAAAGTAAATCACCCAACAATCCCCCCTGTGCGCGTGAAACACCCTTGTGGAACAAAGGGATTGACGGCAACAGGTTAATCACGCTGATGTCAGGGGGGCCCGGGAAACTAACAGCTGTTTGGTGAAATTGAAGGTGTGAGAGGTGAGAAGGGAAGGAATGGACGTGTGGAGGGCGCCCGGCATGCCACAGTGACAGGCCACACCGGGGGCGGGGTCAGGGAACTGTATAATATAATGTTACATCATTATGTTCCAAGTGGAAGAGAGGGACACGACTTGTGACCTGCAGCCAGACGCTCTGCCACGGTAGTGCCATGTCAACGGTCTACTGCAGCGCTTGTCCAAAGAGCCATCGCTTATGATGTCCTGTCTGGGTTGTATTGATTCATTCAACAGGGAGTTTGATAGCCTATTCATGTCTTTGGTGAGGAGGGAGACATTTATGTACACTGTGGACATCGGGGTTCAAACCTGGAATTTTTCATACACATAACCACTGGACCATTTATACTTCCCCTTAGAGTTTGATGATGAACCAGCCCTACTTTGGGGAGGGGAGAGTAGAGACCTACCCTCAGAAACCTCAAAATGTAACAAAATGCTGTTTCAATTTAGATGATAACCATTTTTCATTGTCACTGTTATACAATACCAAAGTGGTCTTATCTATTTTGCTATCCTATTCTCTTATAATGAACACAACGAAAACCTATACAATGTAGTGGTGAGTGGTCTATACTCCATATAAGGTGTGAATGCGGCGCATGCCCCCGGTGTTTTGAAAGACGACTCCTCAAAATAATGAATCTTCTCAAAAAGTTTGTGTTACCATGCGCTATTTGTTGTTTTTCTACCAATGTTTTCATTTTCAACTGACATTGACTCAAGTTGTGCCGCTGGGTTTCCATCCCTATGTGAATCTACGCTGAAATACTGCATGAACGCTGCCCCGGCGTTCATGCACATCTCCCTTATGGGCTTTACAGCATCTCCCGCTCCTGTGAGAGTGGGGGGGGGGGCGTCTCACAGTGAAAAAGTGCCCCCTAATGACTCAACTAAGTTACATATTTCCAAGGATACTACTGTTTCACACACCGGTAGACAACCCTGCAACCGTCACACAGACTCTGTGATCAAACATCACATTATCACATCAGAGCAGTTATTTTATGCAAAGTACTACTTGTGGTTTGGCAGAAGGGTGGATTTGGGCTCTAATCAGTTTGCCCTGTGTCAAAAGTCACCACGAGCCAATGGTACAATGTTTCATCACCAATGTTGAAAAATCATGCTCTTGAAAAAAAGTTTGCTTAACCAACTGGGCTGTATAAGTTTTGTTTAGCTTTTTGACTTTCTAGAAAGTCAAAAAAAGGAAGGCATGTACTGGTCAAAAGCTCAGTTCCATAAGCTGATGTTAAACTATGAGATTCCCATTAATTTATAGTTAACTGATAATCATGACAAAATTGTTATCTTAATGCTACAATTTCAGAGGCTTCACTAGAATTGTTGTTTGACCTTTTGCCACTGCACTCTACCGGTCTCATTTAACTGCACACTTTGATGAGATATACCCGTCAATTTGGCACATTTGGCTGAATCTGCTTCAAATGCCCTTCTTTTTTAAACACAGTGTATTTTGCTCAGCCCTTAGTCTTTATATTCTCAAACTCACCCACGCTATCAAGCAGACTGGGGATAGAGTGTCAGACTGGCTCGCTTATAGCATGGATGTAGAATAAGAAGCCTTTGTTTTAGAAAATGCCAAATGATGCGTTGCATTGTTTGTGTGGGCCACGGGTGGGAAGAAAGCTACAGTTTGGTTGACTTTATTCAAACAAGCAAGTTGTGATAGGCGCATTTGATTGGACGACAAGATTCAGTGAGTGACGGGACAGTGACTGTCACAATCTCGTGCAACATGGGTACAATTATAGGGCAGATTCCGATTTATACTCGTCTACGCCATCTCAAAGTACAATGTGGGTTTGAGAATGACATGTGACACTTTGAGAATGACATGTGTAAAGGTGCGTTTGTGCATTGTTTGTGCAGTACAATTTGTACAATTTGCCTTAACCGCGTCGTACTCGCCGCCCCATTCAAAGACATTTGCGCCTAAAGATTTGCAGCTATTCACAATTTTGCGTTAACATTATGTGTGTATTTCGCTGTGGTAAAATCAGACTAGACAAAGATATACATGACAAAAAGCAATCTCACAATATACTTTCCTAAGCACAAAGACCACTTCACAGGGACACTATTTGTGGAATTAGGAGTTTTGCATCATATTTATGTGGATTCATGTGGCAACACGACTAGGCAGCACACATGAAACAACGCTCCGGACACAGCCTCCCACCAGACACAGCCTCCCACCAGACACAGGCTCCCACCAGACACAGCCTCCCACCAGACACAGCCTCCCACCAGACACAGCCTCCCACCAGACACAGGCTCCCACCAGACACAGGCTCCCACCAGACACAGGCTCCCACCACACTCTAGACACAGCCTCCCAACAGACACAGCCTCCCACCACGCTCCAGACACAGCCACCCACCCGACACAGTCTCCCACAAGACACAGCTTCCCACCCGACACAGTCTCCCACAAAACACAGCTTCCCACCCGACACAGTCTCCCACAAAACACAGCCTCCCACCCGACACAGCCTCCCACTGTACTACGGACACAAGCAATGCAGAAAGACTGGACTGGGATGTTCACTTACAAATAAGTACTTTATTTGATTTAGACTGAGGCCTAAGAAGTGCAGACACACTTTGTTTTATTTCAACATTCCTTCAAGACTGGGTGGGGTTGAAAAACTAAATAACTCATCACACACTGTTTGCAATGCAGTCATCTGAGGAGATGTACCAAAGAAGCACCAAAGAGAATTATGTTTATGTGTTTTCTCCCCAATCAGATTGTTTTGTTGAAACACATTTCTTCCAAATCACGAATGCTGATGCTCCACTTAAGACTAATTTTATTGAATTGAAATGCGTCTCCAGTGTCCAGATAGATATCGGATTGATTTGGGATTTGCTCTTGCTTGAGTAATAGAAATTGATCAGAGTTTTGCTTGTGAAAAATAGAACGATAGAATGATTCAGATTCCACGGTTTCTCCTCCCTCTTCTCCTATGACATTCATTCTGAAAAAGTTAAACGATTGATTGGGATAACGTGATTAAGCCCTCCATACAAACAAAATGCGTTGTTGTAAATCGATTGCTTTAAAGCTAATTCCGTTAGCTTGCATTAGGCAGATCCCTGTTGTACGCACACATCTAGTCGCACACAAACCGACACATGCACAAAAGAACACAGTTCATCGTGAAAAATGGCCTCAGATGGAGAGTAAACTGTGGCCTGGAACAAAAACTAATTGATTACGTTTATTCAGCAGCAGCAAATTGTGTTAAGGGATTCAACTAATCATGACTTTGACGCAAAACATGAAATAATTATTTGAATAAATCTAGACATTTACTGAACAGCCTGAACAAATATGCTGCCTGGATTGCTTCCTGCTATTAAGCCATACACAATACAACCAATTTTCATACACCAATCTGGCCAGTACGTAAACTACAGACACTGTCCAAACAGCCGATCGTATGGAAAATGAAAGGTTGAGGAAATAAATGAGAGAAGATCATTGCCATCTCACACTACTAACAATGAAATTCAATTAGCGTATGGAAACGGCTTGGTTGTGATTCATTGTTCAATTTCGCATCAACAGAATGACATCGTAGCCATCTCTGGAAAATTACCATATAAGCCGAACAGACAAAAGGAGAAAGGGTAATGAGTGTAAAGATAAAGAGGTGAATAATATGACTAAATGTTAGACGCTCAGAAAATACAAGGAGAGAGGGAGGAGGGCGGGAGGGCAGGGAGAATGATGGCACGGATGAAAGGGAGGAAAGAAGAAAGAAGGAAAGGAAATATGAAGAAAGAAAAAAAAAAAAGGAAAGAAAAAAGGAGGTCAGAGAAACCTGTGAAACCCGAAATGTGATGGCCGGTGAGCCAGGGGCCGCTGTGGGGGGTCCCCTGTTACGGTGACACTAGATTGAACAGAGGGTTTGGCAATCAATAGGAGCCACCCGGATCCAGTCTGGAAACACACATCTATCACACAGCAACAGAGAAACAACGCTGCAGAAGAGTTTTGGACCGGAGCCCACTGAGTTCCTTGAGTGGCTAGAACTTTACTCATGTTGAACAGAGCTATTACGCCGTTCTCCTCACGCTGCCCATGGAGGGCCTCATTTCATTGTTTGATCGATACCAATTGAAAACGGCTTTTTCTTTTGGAGGCAGAAAAGAAATACTACCAGCGCAGATGATGAAGCAGACCGTGTTACAGTAGGGTCACACAACACAATGCATGTAGCCAAGGTAAAATGAAGCCAAACACAAAAGAATAATGATAGTTGTGTGATGTTTTTGTGTCACGTCAGCCATGGGTTTCCTTGGATCTGTGTTATATGAGCGTTAAAACAAGAAACATACAATCTGGGCAAGCACTTAAATAAATCAAAACAACTATGGTTGAAATTAAACAAGACTTTTGTACGCCTCTCAGAAACAAACATGGCCGCGCTGTAGATACGTTCTGCCCCTGGCGTGCATTTTGAAATTGAAAGCGAAAAGGCAACACAACAGTGACGCGGAGAAAACATAACCTCTGGAGGTTTTACAGTGACAGCAGGACCTCAGAGTCATTCGACGGGGGCGCTACAAGCCTCGGAATGAACTGCAACACACTGCAGCTCCCCAGTGCTCCAGCCAGAAGACAATCAGGCAGACTAAAGGGCAGGCGTCAGGCGGCCGCGGGCCGATAATGCTCTCCCCTCTCCCTCGTACGGGCGGTTCCGGTCCGCCGCGCTATACGGCTGCAGAGAGACATGTCAACATGACGCATGCCTCCATCTCATTTGCACCTACACCGTCCCCTTCGTGACGGAGATTCCCATCAGCCAGCCGTTAAGGACACTTAATCAGTGCCGCGGTGATCCATTAAATTACTTTAATGTTGCTGTGCGGAGGTGGTGCACTTCTACCGCTCCCCGCCCCCCCCCCACCCCTTTTTTTTTTCCCCCTCCTTGAAGCCGCCTTAGACTGAGGCGCACACTTCTATCTCTGCTCCACCGTCATCCATTTTGTCACCCGGCCCTTGCGGTGACAATGATGGAGGAGGGTTTGACTCAAACGCTGGCAAATAAATGAAAGTAGCTGTAGCTGAGGGAGTCCTTACTGGTGAGACTTGTGGTCCAGGACGCTGGAGTCCAGGTGGATGTGGTTGATGAGTGTCTTGCTGTAGAGGGCCGACACGTCCCTCCTGAGGGACAGCAGGCTGTGGCAGAACTTCACTCCCATCTCCTCCAGCTCCCTGGTGCCTGTCTGCAAGCCCTGCATACACACGCCCACGTACGTGCACACACACACACACACACACACACACACACACAGGGGCAGAGAAAAACCCACGTGCACACACACACAAACACACACATTATTGGACATTATTGTAGAATGAAATTAAACTAGCAAATCAATCATAATCATCATAATCAATAGATGTCTTCTTTGGCTTCTATGAAAGCAGACTCATCATGTTTTGCCCTGAAAATTGCCTGTTTTGTCCTATCAGTCTTGTTTGCAATCTGTTTGTGTGTTTGCGTGTGCGTGTGTGTGTGCACGTGTGTTTGTGTCAGCCTTTTTGTCTGTCTGCTTCTGTGTGTGTGTGTGTGTGTGTGTGTGTGTGTGTGAGAGTGTGTATGTGTGGGGCCGTGTGTGTGTGTGTGTGTGTGTGTGTGTGTGTGTCAAGGGCCAATGCAATCAATTTCTGTTCAAAAAAAGGGAGCAAAAAAATGAATAAGTATTCCTTAAGTCCTGATCAATGGCGAAACCAAGCCTTCTTTGGAGGGGGTGTGTAATCAACATGAGACATCGTGCCTCAGTTACTGATGGACTTCTAATAGGACGGCCCACACTGCCTTTGTTTCATCTGTTAGGCCATTGATCTTGCCTCTCTTTCTCTAGCTCTGTCTCTGTTTCTGTCTCTCTTTCTCCCAAAAGTAAAAGATAGATATCACTCCATCTTAGCATAGCATCGCAACTCCCCCCAGCGGAACCCGCCCACCCCCTTCTCCCACACCTACGCCTTTCATCCAACACCTCATCCACCTTCTGCCAATTCTGTGTCTGCATTTGTCTTATCTCTCTCCTCTCCCTGTCGTTCTCCCTCTACCCCTCTCTCTCTCTCTTTCTCTCTCTCTCCATCCCCCTCTCTCTGTAATTCTCCTTCCTCTCTTTGTGTCTTTGTGCTTTCTCATCTTCCTCCTGGGTTTTTCCTCAGTCATTCTTTCATTCTGGATGCACACAACTTATCACACTGTCTAACTGTCAATCTTATCTCTTCACCAAATCCCCCCCCCCCCCCCCCCCCCCCCCCCCCCCCCCCCCCCCCCACCCCCCCCCCAAAAAACAACACCCACAACACAAACCCCCGGCAAAAACAAACACGCGCCGCCACAGGGTGGGGTG
>JAOPUA010000169.1:15991430-16001430 GCA_027122455.1 Trisopterus luscus | reverse complement strand
TCTTACCTTACTGGATGTCCTCTCATGGTCTGTGTGTGTGTGTGTGTGTGTGTGTGTGTGTGTGTGTGTGTGTGTGTGTGTGTGTGTGTGTCTCTCTCTGAGTGTGTACTAAAGTTGCCCTTTTGAGAATCTCAGAAGGAGAATTCCTTGAATGCAAGGTATTTTCCATGGTAGAAACAGACGATGACAAAGGATGCCTGAGAGCAGGCAGGAGGTGATGTCACCCCGCGGGCTGCGGTGTAAACATTCCTTACAGCTGGGCTGCCGATTCCCGCTTAAAGGGAACACAAGATTAGGCAATCTGCAGTGCCTATAGCAACACAAAGGTAGCGTGTGCGTGTGTGCGTGCAAGAAAGAAAGAAAAAAAGACCTGGGTTCCGGGCCACCATGTTCTTTCAAAACAACAACAAGGAGGGAGGCTGACCTTGCTCTTCTTGCTCATCTTGCTGCGGAGGTAGCTGAACGTCCGGCTGACCTTGGTCCCACCGACTCCTCCTCCTACTACTCCTCCTCCTCTCTCACTGTTGCTCCTCAGTGGGCCCGGCTCCTCTTCACAAATACTGACAAGGCAGGAAGGGATTCCATGTTTGAATGCAAAGGTAAAATGCGCAGTATTTGAATTGCTTTGACTGCAAACAAACACAGTGTATATATATATACGTATATGTTGTTCGGCATATTTGGATTCTCACCTGTGTTCAAGTGACACAGATGTACTGGAGAACGACCCAACCCCTACAATAGGAAACAAGACGCACAACAGCTAGTGAGGTTACAAAAATAAACAGCAGAAACACAAACAACCAGTCCCCAAGTGGAGAAATAGTTACAAATAATTCAGAATCTTCAACTATACAATCACATGGGCAGGTTATTAGGATACAAACAGATTACCATGCAAGAAAATGCTTGACAACACACATGGAATAGTGTGAGTACTCAAATGGTTCTCGATTTGAGTTACAAAGAAGTCCATGTTCCTGTAAAGTTTAGTTGCACCTGTGAAATTTGATAACCCAGTGGCACCCACATGGCTGCTGGCCATGGAGTTAAATGTACGCATATCCTAATCATCTGGTGCTTAAGACCATGCCACTTTTGTTTCAGAGCTTTTTTTAGACAAAAGATAAACAACACTAGACAATGACAACTATCTACATTTTTTGTTGAACAACAGAGGTGACTTTAAAACTACAAAAGGCATTTACTGCTCTTCTTTGTATTTGCGTATGTGGTTTTAAAATTGCACAGAAACTTGCATTCTTAGGTTAAGGGGGCTGTTTGGATTCAAAGGTTAAAATGTTACAGGTGTGTTGAAGGGACTGGCAACATGAGGGCGTGATGGACATAGAGGAAGCACACTGAATCAACTCATGGCACACACTGGCCGACAGTCAGAGTCTAGAGTCAGTTAATATGGACACAATTTGGGACGGGTCAGACTTTAAAACCAAGAAATTAAATGGATAGAACAAACATCTTGCATTGGGGAGTCAGCCTGTTGGTGTTCTTTGAGATGGCTACAAAATAAAGGTTTGAAAATTACATATTTACAAGTTTATATTATAATAACTAAAATGTAGACACTTGAAAGTGATTGCGTAGTAGTAGATGGAATTGCAATTTCTTTTTGTGTATTCAAGCATTCACACCAAAATGCATCACGACTTAATTGTTCTGTCAATTTTATTCCCAGGGTTTTCAGCCAATCACATTTTTAGTGAGCATTTGGTTCTGGGGATAAGAGGGGCAGAGCTGAGAGGGAAGTGGTAAACCGACGCCACAGCAGGCATTCTGGGGCTTTGAAAATCATCTGTACTTACTCCCTCCCTCTCCTTCATCGTCACTGGAGAAAGAGCCAATAGAAAAGAGGCTTCTAGTTTTGGGAAGGAGCGGGGATATACTGAGGGAGAAGCTGATTCGCCGCTTCACCCGAGGTCGGCCATTTGCTGAAGAGGTGTTGCACAAGGGCGCGAGCAGGATGAACATAAAACATTTCCCCCCATTGTTTAGATTTTTGTAAACAAATTATTACATTTTGGCGGAAGGGGAAGAAAATGACAAATGATGGACTCAATAGATAGAAGATGATTGACTTGATAAGACATTTTCAGTAGAAAAAAAAAACCAAAACACTTCGAGCAGAATCTCACCGTCGGTTTCCCGTTGGCTGATGGCAACCATGGAGATGGACTTGGTGAGCGGTGGATGGTGAGAGCTGGTGGGACAGCTGGTTTGCATGGACAGCTCACGGTGATCACTCTGAGAGAGAGATGGATGGTTAACACATGTGCATAGGCAGATCCACACACACACACACACACACACACACACACACACACACACACACACACACACGCACGCACGCACACACACGCACACACACGCACGCACACACACCTGGCTGACGGGGCTGCTCGCGTCGCTCTCCTGCTCCTCCTCTGTGAGGGAGACCAGGGAGCCTCCTCCCCTCTCCTGGTTGTCCAGCCAGGACCCCTTTGCCCCGGACCGATCGTCCCGCTCGTACGCTCCCGTACGCGGGCAGGGGCCTGGGCCGACTGCCCTCCCGACCTCCAGGCCTTCTAGGCTGAAGCTAGATGGACGTGGGCAGGAGGTGGAGATCAGAGACATGAATTGTCTGAGGTGGTTTCTTTGTCTCATGAATGTGACTCCACAACTCAACTGGTATATATATATACATATATATATATATATATATATACATATACACACACACACACACACACACACACACACACACACACATATATACATAGCAAGGTCATAGATAGAGAATTAACATTTATGAAGATTTAACCATCAATGCAAAAGCTAAAGAGTGCTATTCTCAGGCATTAAAAGTGTACATCTTGGGCTTAACCACATGCCAGTCACGCCTTCAGAACGCTTAGAAGTGTGTGACTCGTTTCAGCAAGCACATTTGATCTAGTGATACTCTCCTTGGTGTGAGAGATTAGAACATGAGAAAATGTTGTGGGCTAGTAATATGGAAATATGATCTTCTTTCCTTCCTAGCCTTTGCTTTGCTTTGATCAAGTTGTGTGTCATGATAACAACTGACATTGCTCAGCAGAGTTGCTCTTGTGGGTTTGACCATCTAGTCCTAGTTAGCTTTTGGCTTCCTTTACTGCGGTACAGTGTAGTATACAGTACAAACACCCACATAAATAAGCAGTGCATGGCCACAAGTGTTGAATCCAAAATGTGACACCGTCAACCCACCGATAGCAGCCATAGCCACAACGGACTTTAAGGGACCGTTTTACATTTACATATATATTTAGCTGAAGCTTATATCCAAAGCGACTTACAACCGTTCATACACATATTCACAATCCAACGGCGGCGTCAACCATGCATGGGGACACCCAGCTCGTTAGGGGTCTTCCTCAGGGACACCTTGACTCTCTGCTAGGAGTAGCCGGGGACCGTACTAGCATCCAGCATCCTTGCGGCATACCTCCTGAGCTACTGCCACCCCTACGGTTCACCGATTAGGTTAACATTTATAGTTTATTATTTTTCCTTTGATTTGCATGCTACATTAGATCGCTGATTGGGCTGTATTTATTTTATTCCTTGCAGAGTTGTATTTGTATTTACATAAATATGTGTATTGTTCATATGCCTGTGATCTCTGTAAATAAAGCTTGACTTGAATTGACGCGATGACATGGGATTGACGGAGCGTGGTGGCCATTGGAAAGAGGGATGGTGAGAGAATACAAAGAAAAAGGGGGATGGATTAATAGATTAGACATTGAAGAATGGAAGACCCAATTTGCTGGGAGGACGGTGAACATAAATACACTCATGATGACTACAGGAAAGGTTCAAACGTTGGATCCAAAGCCGTGGATCGTGGTGGATCCAAATGGAACGTACTAGAATCCCTCTACAATTACGCCCGTGTTTACTCCTTGCAATGAAAACGCCTGGGAGACTTGTCTAGGTCTGCTTTAAATAAAGAATGAATTGCTCAACAGCCTTTTCCTGAAGCACTCTTATAAATACTGAATTCTACAAAAAAACAACCTAGAACCATGGATTGGCTGAACGCCATGAAGGAACACATGTCCCTGCTTCAAACTGCCTTGGCAGGCCTTACCGCCATAGCCAGGTGTCAACATCTGGGGAAACCTTTGGCCGGGGACTAACGGTGGCCGAGACGTGGTGTGCTGAACTCTACACGTGTAGAAGTAGCCCTAGATATGCTACACTGAAAGGAATCAAAGTGGAGTTCATGTTTCCATCTCGGGGAATGCCTTGTTTTTCCCTTTTTTTTTTAAAGTTTTTTTCTCTGTGCCATTTGCTCCTTTGTATCACTTCATGAATTACTCTTTTCCGTCAAACGCGCCAAAAGCCGCAGGGCCTTCGTGTGAACGGATCGCTGTGGAAAGATATGGGGTTTGAGTCGCAGTGATGCAGCGTTGTCGGGCACGGCGGTAGGGGCGGGGCTGTGGACGCAACAAATGTGAGTCTCTAGGACCAGTTGCTTTGGCACACTGGTGACAAATTCCCTGATGTTAAACGGTTATAAGGGCCCATGGTAAACTACGTTTTTTTGTGGTTTACATTCTCCATTGCAGTGGGATGTGATGTTATCTGAAGGCGAGTCTGAATATTGTCCGATTCATCCTGGCTGCCAATACTGCTAGACAGATCTACTAGTGAGGGTCACAATTTGTCTGGGCAAACGTAATGACATACGCAGTTGTTCCCATCGCTATCCATGCGGATGATGAATAGTTTGGTTTCCGGATTCAGTTTAGTTTACGGATTCATATATATTAAAACGGAAAGTTTTGCTCTTATGGTCAAATGCTCATCTTTTCTTCGCTTTTTTTTTCCCACAAAGGGGAAAAATACAGAGAGACAGACAGAAAGGGACAGACAGACTGAGGACAGATGAAGAGCGATGGATGGGATATATACCTTCTCCGGTGGAGGGGTGGTTTGGCTCTCCGCACCTCCACTGGCAAGATCCTTTGTGAACTGGAAGAAGGGATGGACAGATGGACGGATGGATTAAGGAAGGGATGTATGGATTGTGACGAAAGCAGAGGAGTGTATGGGAAGCAGGCCTTCGAGAGTGCGCTTGTGCATTCAAGAGACAAACAGGGTTGTGTCCCGAAGCCAAAAGCTACAGCTGCTAGCATTTGGCAACAGCTGTTTATAGGCAACTGTTGTTTATACTATTAATACATGGAATTATGCGTTTTAATTCACACACACTCTTGGGTTTAGGCCTACACTATATTTTTCAGTTTGGGAGTTTGTCAACATCATTTGTTTTACGAGCTTAAATTTAATAAAATTACAAATATTTTGTTTTTTGCTCTATATCACAGTTCAGTAGGCAAGGAGAGAGAGAGTCAGTCAGTGACAACATCTTAGTAATGGGTTCTTCTCATCTCGTCGTCAACCCACCCACTCAGTGCTCAACTGTTTACAGAATCTGGACGGATCTGGGGTCACTGTGTGACCTTGTGACATAGGAAAATGACCTTTCCCATACAGCCACGGGAGAAAAGAAATTGCAGTGGGAGACACAAGGACCAGTGTTGGAGAGAAGAAGTTAGGGGTTTCCCCGGGCCGGGTTTCCCTTTGACAGGGGTTGAGTTCAGGTTATTAAGCCCGCAGTGGTAGTAGGATCTGGTAGTAGTGTTTGAGTCTGAGAGTGTGTGTCTCAGTAGCTGTGTGCGTGTGTGTGCGTGTGCGCGTGTGTGTGCGCGTGTGTGCGTGTCCATATGTATGCGTATGTTACGGCGTACATCAGCATGTGTGTGCGTCTGCGTGGTTATGTCCATGCGTTTATCTGCGCATTTGTGTCTGCGTTTGTGTATGTCTGCACGTATGCATCTCTATATGCATGCATGCACTGACCTGCGTTGCGCCAGCGCTGGGTCCGGTGGGTCCCCTGGGGGCCCGGGGACGTTGGCCCTGCCGGACTCCCAACTGTGGCGTCGGAACGGCGAGAGCGAGCGGTTGGAGGCCCGCACGATGGCCGACGACACCGGGTTGTCCGGCAGATGGTCCTTCCCCTCATCCTCCTCTCCGCCCGTCGTGTCGAGGCCCTCTCCCCCTGCGCAGCCTCTCCCTGGAGACGGGGGAAGTGTACTGCGTTGAGGGTCTGTGGGACCCGGGCTGGTCCCGTGGCCATACTTTGACCAGTCGGTGATAGCCATAGCTGCTTGAGTTTTAGAAGAGACTGGCCTTAAACCGTTCCAAAAACTTGGAATCCAATTAAGTTCTGTTTCAAAGTAGTACTTTGAAACAGTATATTATACTGTGAAGTATGTTAACAGGTACTGTCTGTGTAAAATAGAGTAGCCCCCAAGCTCAAATCAACCATGGCAATTAATGTTCGCATTGGACATGCTCCCCTCATCGACGTCAACGCCAGAGCCCCCCCGGACCGCTTACCTTCTTCTTCTGACTTCCACGGCCCTCCGGGGCTCCAGAGGGACGCAGAGTCGCCGGCCCCCACCGACGAGCTGTCCATGGACACGGTGTCCATGGACGCCGTGTCCATGGACGCCGTGTCCATGCTGTGCCGCGAGGAGACGCTGGGGGGTCCCTGCGTGGAGGAGTCGTCGGTGGAGGACCAGGAGGAACGTCCTCTCCTGTACTCGGGCCTGGAGCCGGGCGGCGCGGGCTGCGGGGACAAGTGAGGGCATTTTGGTCAACGGCCATTTGGGGTACAACTCCCCCCTCAAACGGTGGCAACATGAAGGTGGTGCAGGAAAGGTCCCGCTTCACAACGATGCCCGTCTATACACGGCAATCCTCATCATCCAATCACACACACTGAGCAGACACACACACACACACACACACACACACACACACAGGTCCTCAATAGTATGGCATAGTTTATTTAAATATTAGGTCGGTTTTATGAATGTCTGTGCCATCCTAGCACCAGCATGGTCACTATATTTACTGGACTAGTCTTGTCAATACCTTTGCACTGCCATGCATAAACCGACACATAATTCATTTGATGAGCTACGCATGTGTTTTTCCTACTGTGAAAAGGGCCCATTGTTAATCTGTTGACAACTGTCGCGTCTCCGTTCAGATGAATTGACGGTGGACCTGCCGTATGCAGTCCTGAAAGCACCAAAGGTGTGGGGTGCCCTTCGAGGTAGGGATTCTCATTCTGCCTGATTTGAATTAGCGATCATACTATACTAGGCCTACATGACGCTGATATACCGTATACATATTTATATTTATATTTATTGACAGATTGCACATATGCTAATTCATCCACTCTTTCAGAGATACTGTGCCGGTATCAAGGACCAGCTTCTCAGTTTAACCTTATTTTATTCTTATTTATGTTTGTATTATCTTTATCTGGTTCTGTACTCTCACTCTCTCCTGTAGACATACCTCTCTTGGGTTTCATTGTCATTGCTGTTGCCGCTATGACCTGAATTTCCTTCAAGGGATGACTAATAAAGGCTTATCTTATCTTATCTTAAAGCTGACCTCTGGTGTCTTCTGGCTTCATACGTTGCCTCCAAAACGACACATGAATACAATCACGCCTTGTTCTTAAAAACAGACGATGAAGCCAAATGTACTTTACAGGTCTTGAGACGTTCAGCCAGTTGGTGTATGAAGATGAATATGGGGCTGTAAGTCTAATATTTGTAGATATTTTGTTGAAAACAAAAAACAAATCTTGCATTGTACTTTTTATTTGCATCCATATACTGCCACATGGCCGGTGTAATCCATTTATTTTTTTGGTTTGAATTTAACATTGAAATGCATCAACCCGTGCAGGTGCTTTGGTTTTGACTCCCACTTTGTCAACTTTTTAGAAAAGCATCAACTCATCAAAAATCGTTGACTTCCCAAGATTTCAACATAGAGGCATCTTGCTGGATACCTCTCGCCACTTCTTGCCGATTAAAGTCATCTTGGCTAATCTGGTAAATCCAGCCTAATCGTTTTTACAATCCGCTCTATTTCATTTTTCATGCGTATTCAATGTTTGAGTTTCTGGGTATTTTCTTGATTTTTAAACCACGTACGTTCACAGGAAGCGATGTCCATGAACAAATTCAACGTGTTCCACTGGCACATCACGGACGACCAGTCCTTCCCCTACCTCAGCAGAACCTTCCCCCAGCTCAGCCAGATGGTCAGTGTCGTAATTAAGTGCAACTGCTTTTAATTTTTTGTTATGTTATATCTGTATTTATTTTTTGCACTGGAAAATTCAGCTTCGTATGACTGGCAACTTTTCTTTTTTTTTGAGAGTAGGGCGCTTACCACCCGTACACGCACGTGTACACGCCCACCGACGTGAAGATGATCATCGAGTTTGCCCGGTTGAGGGGCATCCGGGTCGTCCCAGAGTTTGACACGCCGGGACACACGCAGTCCTGGGGCAAAGGTAGGTTTCTAGATCACTCTTGTCTGGTCTGCGCTGGTTCTGCATCATATGACAAATGACTAATTACTAATAAACATAACCAATCAAGGTTATATGCTGGTGTAATCCAAGAGTCTAAAGTCTAAACAAGTTTGGCAAGTTCGTGAGAACAAACTGACTGCACAGAAAACTAACAAGTGCAAACCTAACAATTATCTTTTGGCAGTATTTGCACCTCAAAGGCTTTTGTAAGCACTTTCGTGCTGAAATCTTTGCAGATGCAAGATGATACAAACATTATGTTTGCTCAGTCAGAAAATCAAGGCAGGCGTCATTTTTTAAATTTGTATTTATTTCTACAGTCGTGTTTCTGATTTCCCGTCTCCATTCAAACATTGTATGCTGCCCGCTTAAATTGTCTAACTGAAAACGCACAACCCCCATACATGGTTCTACCTCACCAGGACAGAAGGACCTGCTGACGCCGTGTTACTCCGGCTCCACTCCCTCTGGCACCTTCGGGCCGGTCAACCCCATCCTGAACACCACCTACGACTTCATGACCCTGCTCTTCAAGGAGGTCAGCGCCGTGTTCCCCGACCCCTACGTTCACCTGGGAGGGGACGAGGTGGACTTCAGCTGTTGGTAAGATCGGACCTTTGGTTTATTCATTGAAGGGTAATTAGACTTATCCGGATTGTCTAGTGGTTGTGGTGTTTGACTCACCGCCAAATGGCTCTGGAAAGTTTTTAACCCTGTCGTACTCTGCTTGTGGGCATTCTTGAGTGAGATGTCTAACCCTTACCATCTCATTAATGAACAGATAGCTTATCTAAACAAAAATAGCAGTTTAAACTTGTGTGTGTGTGTGTGTGTGTGTGTGTGTTTGTTTTTATCCTTACCACAGGAAGTCCAACCCAGATATTCAGAAGTGGATGGATGAGCACGGCTTAGGAAAAGACTACGCCAAACTGGAGTCATTCTACATCCAAAAGTGGGTGATGTAAACGATGAGAAGCATTCTCCACAATAGACCTCTCCAGTACTGATGTTTGAAGATATCCAATATGTTGTCAAATAGACAGGGAAATTCAGTTTTGTTTAACCTAAATGCACCTAGAATATGTTCATGCTTACAAAAACCTGGTTGGATCATGAACATGTATGTCAGTGTGTGTGTGTGTGTGTGTGTGTGTGTGTGTGTGTGTGTGTGGGGGGGGGGGGGCAGCGCACTACCCAGGTTGGTTAGTGTGTGTCACCCGGAAGGCTTTAACCATAATCTGGATGTGATAACAAGTGCGGTGTTATCATAGGAAGTGAAATTCATCAACCATCAACAACAGTGTCTGACCTCTCGATAACTTAATAATAATAATAATAATAATAATAACAGGCTCTTGGATATCGTCACCGCAACGAAGAAAGGCTCCATGATATGGCAGGAGGTGTTTGACAACGGCGTGAAGGTACTTGAAGACCCCATTGGACCAATTTATGTAATGATGATGACTGGTGTGTGTGTGTGTGTGTGTGTGTGTGTGTGTGTGTGTGTGTGTGTGTGTGTGTGTGTGTGTGTGTGTGTGT
>JAOPUA010000169.1:15899043-15921189 GCA_027122455.1 Trisopterus luscus | reverse complement strand
CTCTCTCTCTCTCTCTCTCTCTCTCTCTCTCTCTCTCTCTCTCTCTCTCTCTCTCTCTCTCTCTCTCTCAGTATCGGGGGTACGGTGCCCATCGTCTACACCTACTTCTCAGAGTTTCTTCAGATGGGCAAGCGGGGGGAGTACCTGTCCTGGCTGTGTATGTTCTGGATGATCGGAGGAATCTATGCTTCCTTCACTGCCTGGGGCATCATACCCCGTTATGGTAAACACACACACATACACACCCGCACACACACACACACACACACACACAAAAAAGTTTAACATTTAACGCAGAAACACCTTTGAGAACTCCAAAATAAAGTCTCAAAAACCAACCTAGAACAGCAAGCCACATAGCAAAATTAAAAACAATCCAATTATTCTGATTAATCTCATCGGGTCAGTGAGGAGTTGGGTTCATGCAGAGGTTAGTACACTGAGGTTAAGGTAGTTTATATAATCCACACCTGTGGATTATATGTTCAGGTTTACCTTGCAAGGGATTGTAAATGTCAAACCTTTTTTCTTCATGCTGTGTTGCAATCTTAACTACCAGCTCATCATAGATCATAGATCCACTTCCCTGAATAAAAAAAACTGTGTGTGTGTGTGTATGTGTGTGTGTGCATGTGTGTGTGCACGTGTGCGTCTGTGTGTGTGTGCATGTGTGTGTGCACGTGTGCGTCTGTGTGTGTGTTTCATCCAGGCTGGGGCTTCAGCATGGGCACAGAGTTCCAGTTCCACAGCTGGCGCGTGTTTGTCTTGGTGGCTGCCCTGCCAGCCATCATCTCCCTGGTGGGCCTCACCTTCATGCCTGAGAGCCCCCGCTTCCTCCTGGAGGTCTGTGCCCACACTCCAACGCATGCTTCCCATGTACACAACCCACTGTGAATTCATGTTGTTTGTTTGTTTTGATCATCTAACCAATTTTGTAGATTTAAATGTTTGGTATTATTTGTTGTCGTTTGCAACTTGTATATGTTTTTCAGGTCATGCTGGTTCATTTTATTGAGGTTTTATATCATGGTTGAGTAAAGAATGATCAAGCTAATGCAGAGCTATAAGAATCGCAGTGGGAAATGTTAGGTTTCCTTAATGGCATTTCAAATTTTAACGCACAATTAACATCAACACGCAAATATTGTGCATTACAAAGTAGAACAGGCAAACAGTTTGAAATAAGCTTTCCTCAGGTGAATATCAGGGTTCACTGCTTCTCTTATCAAAGATGAATTGGTTTTTTTCACTTGGTCATAGTAATTAACCAAAACATTAAACTGTATCATGAAATGTATCTCCAATCATCGCACTGTTGTGTGTAACACCATGTTGTGGTTGTGTGTGTGTGTGTGTGTGTGTGCGCATGCGTGCGTGCATGCGTGCGTTCATCTGTGTGTGTGTGCGTGCATGCGTGCGTGCGTGCGTGCGTGCGTGTGTTTGTGTGAGTGTGTTTGTGTGGGTGTGTGTGCGTGCGTGCGTGTGTGCGTGTGTTTGTGTGTGTGTGTGCGTGCGTGCGTGCGTGCATGCGTGCGTGCGTGCGTGCGTGCGTGTGTTTGCGTGCGTGTGCGTGGGCTCGTGGAGCAGAATGCCAAGCATGACGAGGCGTGGATGATTCTGAAGCGGGTGCACGACACTAACTGGAGGGCCAAGGGCAAGCCGGAGAAGGTCTTCACGGTGAGTACCGGACCCTCTCAGGGCCCTCATGGTGGTCCCCCATGGTCTCCTATGGAGAGCCCTTATGCGCTCTTTCATACTGTATGTGCTGCTCAACACACTGGTTCTGCTTCTATCACTCTAGGGTTAATTCCCTTGTTATTCATATCGGAGAAGGTAGCTTTTTGCTCTGCTTGCTTGTGTATATATTGTATTGTATATAAGTTGGGTGAGGGCAACAAAAACACACAAAAGAAATGGACCTTGAGTAAATTAGAGTTAAGGGAGGTTTAAGAATTAATTATTTTCATTTATACACCAAATAATCTCCTTATAATAGTAAAGACATTTCCATTAATGCCAATGCAAAGTTGCACAAATACCCTTGAAACTACATGGGATAAATGTACAATAGAGTGTGAAAAGCACACCGCCCTGCTGTTTGAAAACTGCCATCTTTCCCACTTACTGCATAATTGAATACACTTTCTGAATAATTGCCAAATTGCAGAAAACAAGTGCATAAGCTGCCTTTACTAATAAGGGCTGTATGTTACGTTTATCCTGCAGTAATTTAATTCCCATCCCAGTGGGGCCGTGCTGAGCTGCGTCTGGGAGTGAATAGCCTCTGGTTAATATGCTGCTTAACAGCAGCGCCAAAGAAGATATGTTAATAATCTAGAGTAGTTAATGAACTAAATTAATAAGATAATGAGCTAAGGGCACAGACAGACTGACAAGTCACAGACACAAAGATCGGACAAACAAGAAAGACAGATAGACAGACATTCAGACCTACAGACGTGTCATTAGATAGAGGGACGGACTGGGAGAAACGTCCATAGATCATCACCAGGACATCAATAATAGGCCCTGCAACAATTGTCCATTTATTTCAAGTCATCCTATCTCCATTTTCTCACCACCACCACTACTACCTGTACTTAATCATACAAGATCCAAGAGTCGCATGGATCAATCGCACCGTTTTCCGCAGGTAGTAATGGGCAATGAAATTCTTAGGTCAAGGCCCATGTCTTTTACGTAATAGGGGGCGAACAGCATAAAGAGAGAGCACTACAGAATAGCATTACTTTTGTTTTAAATATAACATCAAATAGAATCATGGTGATTCATTTACATTTAGGGCATTTGGCATTAGACGCTTTTATCCAAATTGACTTACAGTAAGCACATTTGTCAGCAGAAATAGAAACAACAATAAATATCGCTTTCGGTACAGTAAAGATGTTCATAGAAACAAGTGGCAAACACTTACAATTACCGTACTAGGGTAACCCATTCCCTGTATGCAACAAAGACAGCTCTGCTAAGATGCTACACAATGCTAAGTACTATTTTTTACAACATACAATAAGTGGTGTCCTGTTGCAAGCTGAATGCATGCCGTGTGTCTCAGGTGACCCACATCAAGGCTCCTAAGACGGCTGAGGATGAGTTCATTGAGATCCAGAGTGCTACCGGGACCAGCATACAGCGCTGGGCCGTCCGCTCTGCAACACTCTGCAAACTAGTGTGTACCACACACACACACACACACACACGCACACGCACATGCACGTACACACGCACGCACACACACACACACACACACACACACACACGTGTGCAACCTATCATTTGCATTACAGAATGGTTAATAGGAAAAGGGGTCCTGGGAGACTATACTTCAATGATAAGGAAAATAATTTTGTGTCATAGGAAGTTCACATCTGTTAACATTGAACAACATGTAAATAAAATTGATATTGCACGAATATACAAACCTCGGATTACAGTTCCATATAGGATAAGATATTTGATATTATATTTGGCTCTGTTGGTTTGTTAATATGAATATTATATAGTAAGGAAACTGGGAGCAGTTGATTGTATTTCCATCAGGTGTAAAAGGAAACCCTTTCATACATTTAATTCTCACCAGTTCTGCTTTAGAGATCTCCATATTTTCCCCCCAGGTGCTAAAGAACGTAGCGTCACTTCTGTCGGCTGAGCTGAGGATCACCACTCTCTTTCTCGCCATTATCTGGTTCTGTATGGCTTTCAGGTGAGCATCTATGCTATCTGTGATACACCACATATAGGGCTTGGACATCAAAATGCATCATGGGATATTTTGTGGGCGATACTCCACCATATTGAGAGGACTCAAGAGATTTGTAGAACTGTAAAATCCCAAAGCAACGTAAATATGACGTACACTAGGCTACATGTTAATTCTGGCTTGCATGAGAAATGCGCTGGCAGTTATAAACGCATCAAAGTCTCAATAATCATCAAACAATTATTTACTACACAATGAGCCACAATCATTATAAGTAACACAATAACTAACATTCCAATATACTTCCAAAATGGAGGCAGTCATTGCGATGTAATGTTGTGATATACAAGCTCTGCACCTGATATTTAGGTCATGGGGGCATTTAGGGCATGGTTGAATTACCCATGATGCCACCTGGTGAATACATGTGTATTCATGACTCTTTTTGACTGTTGTGTTCCAGTTACTATGGTCTGTCCGTGTGGTTCCCTGACATGATCAAACATCTTCAGAATGAGGAGTACGAAGCAAGAGTCAAAGTAATCCACAAGGTGGGAGGTCCGCCCATCCTACAGGGATAGCACCAAACATGGAAGATAGGATGATAGACACCAAGCGACAGGGACTTTATCCATGACTTCACACTCGTGTGAAGTCATGCAGCTTTTAGCATTTAGTCTTTGAATAAAGTCAATCTCAACTTGTATTGTGTCTACATCTATTTGACATTTACTGGGCTAATTACTCTATTTAAGATGACCATGTTTAGGTCCATACGGAAAATGTCAGAGAAAAATTTAGAAAATCCCAAAATGCTATCAACCTAACTGTTTCTTTCCTGCTCTATCAAGGTGTTCCATGATGAGCGGGTGGAGGGATTCCGGTTCAACTTCTCTCTAGAAAACCAGATCCATACGAGAGGAGAATTCATCAAAGATGAGTAGGTCTCGCTGAACCACGGAGGGGTGGCACATCAAAAGCCTGAAGGCCCAGATAGTCTTCCAAACAAACCCCAATTTGGCGTGTGCACATCGACTGCTGTGTATGGGCTGTATGTTTAATGAGGAGTTTCTCCATATCCGTCTCGTCCCTCCTCGCGCGGTTCATACGAATACGCAGTGTCCCTCGCAATCTCAACAAGTCTTGTTTCAAACTGGCTCATCTTGAAATAAACCCAGAGTGGGACGCGATAGTCCACGTATTTAAAGACACCAGGAACTTATGTAATCGTTCATCTGGTGTTGTTGACCAGTTTAACGCAGCAGTGCACAGTGGGACTTTGTGGGAAAGTTTGACTAGCTCACACTGCGCCAGTAGATAGTTTGGGTCTCAAACCAGCGATTTTCTCTGTGCGACCACACCATTTTGGATTTCATTTGTAGGTTATCAGGGCGTTTACTTTCAATGGTATAACAGGGAAACCTGTGTTCAGAGCGATCTGCAAGTTGGGGTTAAACTACGGTAGCGACATAGTAAATCATAACCTGAGTCATTTGTGGGTAATCCGTGTGTACAGGGTTGATCGTTTCAAAGTCACCCTTTCCTTTGATATGTGACCCTGAAATGTTTGGGGCATTTTTTGTTCTTGCTAATTTCATAGGAATAGTATACATACAGACAAACACATATTCTGCAGCCATGTGTTGTTTATAGAATTAGGAATGGGTTGCCCACGTTTGATGTTATTCTGTATACTATATATACACAGCCTATATATACAGTATGTATACATGTATATTGTTCAAGCTTTGACTCCATTCTGGTATACAAAATATCCAGTTGTATACAGTATTACTACTGTATATGCTGAAACTTCTATGCTACGCACAGAGGAAATGGACAAAAATGGGCCTTTCTACATCCCCCCTAGTCTTATTTTTCACATGGGAAGGAGCATTCCGCCACATTCAGATCACAATGCCTTTTCGAACAAGGCTCATTTCCATGGTAATGTCCTAGATGGTAGAGCCTATTTGGGTTTACCAAATACAGTTACCATCGTCACACCAGGAAGGCCCCATTCTGTCCATTCTATATTCTAGTGCTACGAGCAGCATAAAAGTAAACGTATCCATGTACGTTTCTCTGTCTGCCTGCCTGTGTGTGTGCGCGTGCGTGTGTGTGTGCGCGCATGTGTGTTTGTGTATGTGTGTTGGTGTGTGTGTGCGCTTCTTGTGTGTGTGTGTGTGTGTGTGTGTGTGTGTGTGTGCGTGTGTGTGTGTGTCTCATCCCATCCCAATAGGTTCATCAACATAGAGATCAAGTCAGTGACGTTTGAGGACTCTCTGTTCGAAGACTGTTACTTTAAGGACATCAGGTCCAGCGACACAGTGTTTAGGAACTGCACCATCAGGTCCACTGAGTTCATCCACACAGGTAGGTGGTGGTGGTGGTGGTGGTAGTGTCAGTATTTTCGGATAACCGTAGCCTCTTCTTTTTTTGTTAGGGCTCAGGATAGTTTTGGACACTCAAACGATTTGAGTTCACGCTACTTGATCCATCTCACTACTTTGTTTTTGCTCCATTTGGTTAATTTCTGTGCTGGTAAAATGTGAAACAATGCATTTCAATGCATTTTTCTAATTGTTAGTTCACATTGAATTCTTATATATTCTTATTTAGTTTGTACATTGTTAGGATATATTATGCATATTATGTATTATAATATGTTATTATAATATATTATGTATTATTATATATGATATATTATGCTAGTATTGTCTTTCAAGGCCTGTGCTTGTGTATATTACTTGTTATTCTCCTTTTCATTGTTTTAACAACCACTGAGAGACAAAGTTCTGTACTGTAGCTAGTTCTCTATAGATCATATAGCCTCGTACCCTTCCATGCATTCTGTATATCTAGAATCTAGTGTGAGGCACCCATCCTGCTTCCTGTTCTCCCCAGACCTGACAGAGGACAAATTCATCGACTGTAAATTGGAGAATGTATCCTGGCACGAAAACAAACGACACTGTCACCTGGACACGCAGGAGGAGAACGATGTTCTCATTTACCTGGTCAGCTTCCTGGGCAGCATGGCCGTGTTGCCAGGCAACATCGTGTCTGCCCTCTTCATGGAGAAGCTTGGCCGGGTCAAGATCATAGGTGACGGACTCACACATATGTTGATCTGTATTATTTGCTTTGTTTCTTTTAATACAGATCCGTATGATTGGTTGAACACCTTGAACACTTCTTGAATAACTGGTGTTCAAGAAGTGTTCAAGGTGTGTTGTATTCATGTGAAACGGGGAAGCTCCCTCCCTCACAGGGTAAGGAAACACAGGGTTTTAGAGCTAAAAGCGAGAAGCTGGATGCACAGTGGGGGTGCTCTTTCTCAGCCCTTTCCCCGTTCTTTATATATATCCTGTCATTGTTCCTCCTTTCCCCTTTCCACCTGTTGACGTTACTCATGCTTTTACATGCTGCACTTTTCTGCAGTGCCTCCCAAGTGGTGACCAACAAGCCATTCCCTCCCCTGTGCAGGTGGCTCTATGCTGGTGTCGGCGGGCTGCACCTTCCTGCTCTTCCTGAGCTTCAGCCAGGCTGCCATCATCGCCATGCAGTGCCTGTTCTGCGGCGTGAGCGCGGCCGCGTGGAACGGCATCGAGGTGGTGACCGTGGAGCTGTACCCCACCTCCAAAAGGTACCGTCGTCCACCAGGCAGGCTCAACCCTCATACATCAATATGGGTTTATATTATATATATATATATGTAAAAGTGAGGCAGCGACGTACATAAAGTTAAACAACGGAAGCGGGGCTGAGTTAGGCTAGGTTTCCTGTTTTGTTGCCGTGATTTTGAAGAGGAAGTAATAAGTAATAAGTAATAAGCGAGTGCACAGAGCTTTCGAAAAAGATGCAGTCAATGCACACTACTACTAATCCACTTCTAGCAGCGACCTTTGGTTGACACTAAGCAGTGGTCACACAGGTACAGCCAGTCAAGATCTAGATTCATTACATCTCACCAAACCCCACCCTATCGACCTATTTACTCTAAGGCCACGTCCACGCCAAATGCAGCACTTTTGACATTTTTATGCCTGGTGTTCACACTACTCTGGCGTTTTTTCAAACCCCTGAAACTGCTGCTTACCCCGTTTCAGATTGAAAGCTGATTGCTTTTTAGACTGGAAGGGGTTGGACCACAGACTTTAGAGAACGATGACGCAGACAAAGCATCATGCTGCAGAGTAGACTCTGTCCCCTCTTCACAGCGGCATGGCCATGCCCAGTGAACAGGAACGGTCACGTGATAGCATTTCGTGCAGTATTGTTGGTAATTATTTCTGAAACGATGCAAAAGTGTGGAGGTTGCCTAACTCTCTCCTCTATGGCCCTCCTTCACACCAAGCTGGGGATCCGCAAACACGATTCAATTCAATTGAGCAATTGTTCTAATCCCTGGCCTACCCGTCTCTCTGGCTCCTCAGGGCCACCGCGTTCGGCCTGTTGAACGCCATGTGCAAGTTGGCGGCCATCTTGGGCAGCTCCATCTTCGCCAGCTTCGTGGGCATCACCACGGTCGTCCCCATCCTGCTGTCCTTCGTCGCGCTCATCTGCGGCGGGCTGGTGGCGCTCAAGCTGCCCGACACCCGCGACAAAATCCTACAGTGAGAAAAACATGGTGGAGTTAGAGAGGGGGGGGGCGGGGAGGGGGGATTGGATTGCATCAGACAGGAGAGGGAGCCACAGGTTGGTAGTGTGTGTTTCGTGTCTAGAGAGAGGAGAGAGAGGGAGAGACCCCAAGGGATGCAAGCTTCAAATTTAACACCCCCCTCCCCCTGCAAAAAAAGAACATAAAACTAAAACATTGAAAACTTCTGATTTGATTTGATGGTATTATTCCATTGTGGTGCGATCAGTTGTGGCAATCAAAAACAGGAAACTTTAGCTGGGTTTGCAATATGATATATTTCATAAAGTCTGCTTTTTAGTTGGAAACATCCATGTGCGGTTCAGGAGTTACTAGAGTCTGTAGAAGTTGATGAAAAACACTGAAAGTTGAATAAGGAATACTAATTCAATGAGAACGAGAATTATGAAAGAGGATAGTGACAGGGAAACAATGAGGAAGCGTAGATTAATGGCACTATTAATGCAGAAGAATATTCATTTTTATAAATTATATATTCATTTTGTGTCCTCATTAAGACCAAGAAGCCATATCCCTGAGGTTGAGGATTGAAGAATGAGCCCACGCTGATCCAATTGTAACTTCAATGGAGGATGAAAGAGTGAGAATGACAAAGTGATAGAATGTTGATAGGAACATGATGTTATGGAGGGACTATTCTGGTCTGGATGACTTCATGTTTCAATTTCTGACTACATGTCATCATGGAGTTTATTAAACCCATACTTGATAACACAAAGACAGGATTTCCGCAGTGTATCCACATATAAGCGTAATACAATTGGTTTTATTATTATTTATTTTTTTATTTTTTTAAGTTAATGGGTTTTAGACTCATTTTAGTGCAGGATCGGATACAATGAGCTGAATACTGGGACTATGGTTTACATGATGGAATCGAAATTTAGATTACCTAAATTTAATTTGAGATGTTAGAAATGGGTAGGAAAGGAGCTAGTGTATTAAAAGTGGTCACTTCTATTTATTTTCATTTACAATTCACTTGGGTTGTGTGCGCCATTCTCAATTATTATAATATATTTTTTTAATATTCCCACAATGAATGTCCATTATTTAATTTAAAATATGACTGAAACATGGTTTAGGGCCAATCTTCATATATCTATATTGTCTTTGTCTGTTTTTGTCTGAAGTGGGTTATGCTGTGGTTTGGAGTAATATGGTTAGTAATGGGGCTAAGCATTTGAATGAACAACTGAACAACTAACAACTCTATTTTGAGTCATTCCATTCAGCTTTAACTTTAAGTGTTTATGTTGACTATTTGAGCCCATGTCAACCCCTCTGTGCTAGTTATGGTTCACCTGTCCCATTATCAATACATTTATTTGGCTTTGCTTAAACATCCCTCTCTCTTTTTGTACTGTCAGTAAAATTGTCCCTTCATGTCTTCAATGATAAAAAAAAGCTCAAAACAGTGATAGAGAGAAGTGACAATCGCAACAGCCTGATTGTTTGTGTTTGCGTGTCTATTGTTGTCCTTTTCTCCTGTTCCTGTTCTCTTCTTTGAACTATCACTCAAGTCCATGCCTGCTTTATATGTGTTAAATGAAAGACGTGTGTTGAGTCCTGATATTAACAGAGATATTAAGAATATATATATATATAGTCCTGATATTAACAGAGATATTAAGAATATATATATATATTAAGAAGGATTCCTTTTCTTCAAAGAATTCAAGAAATCAATGAACAACATGAGACCACGTTTCCATCCGACCGACTGCATGTTTGTGATGTGACTAACACGTGGCTTAATAACAAGACCAGGGAGTGGATTCCATACGTCTCATCGTAGCTTATGTATATGCTCGTGTTGGTTCTTATAACATCCTCATGTGTTGAAACTCAACAAGATTTGATTTTTGCAGACGTCTGACCTTGCGGGCGAGTGAATGAATCAGACTGTTCAACAGGCTCTAAACACAACATTTGGAAAAAATAAACGAACAATGATAAATTTGGCCAATGCCTCAAAAACAAAGCAGCTTATCTTTATTAGTATGTTGTTGTTATCGCAAGACAGCAACTGTGACACATTGTTGGTCTGTATAAGGATAGAACAAACTGTGTTTGTACCTGATAAGCAATGCAATAAATCAGTTGTTTACACAGCCATTTAATTAGGTTGGACCAGAAAGTATAGAGTTAGAAGAACGTTTATTTTGGATGGGTTTTTTATCAATGAAAAACGTTCAGAGACTGAAGAATATAAAAAGAACATTAAGAAAATTTACCTAACTCTTTTGGCTCATATATAACTAAAGATTATCTTTTGACGCATGGAAGAAGTGTTGTGCTTTTTTCATGCTCAGCTGTTGCAATATCCTGGTGTACCCTTGTATCAACATTAACACTTCTACTGGTGGCTCTATCTAAACTCTGTGTGGAAACAGTGGGTTTTAATTAGAACCTCCATCACTGCAGTTCTCTGTCGGTGTAAAAGACCATTTGAGCAACTGAAAGAAAGGTTTTCCTGCTTTCACATTACTGCCACTCACTGGACTGGCCTCACTTTGCTGGGATTAAATCTGTGGAGGCTAAAATTGTGTATGTATTTATTGATGAATTTCTTTGTTTGTTTGTTTTTGGGGTGAAATCTGTCCCTGAGTAATGTTACTCTTTGTTGAACTGTATGACAGAAGGAAAGAAAACATAGCTTTGTGGCTTGTCTGCTTCCACTAACCACTATTCATGAATGATTTAGGTACAGTTGGAACAATGCAAATGCCTCTGTGTCTCTTATCTCCTCTACTGTGCTAAATCTGATCTGGAATGACAAGGGCAGGAAGGTGTTTATGAATCCTGTCGGGATTATGCTTATCAGCAATTTCCTTAAAACAAGGAAAAACCTGATATTGGCGCACTCTGCAGCGATTTATAAGCACCAGTGTCGAATGGTACCCACAGCCACACTTCTTATGTATTTATCTTGAAAAAGATAAATACATAAAACACGGGAAACACAAAGGATGTCTTCACCCGGGGATGTAAGTCGCCACTACTTTTCCTCCACTGAATTTCTTCTGGACAATTGTGTGTGTTTGTCGACCATATAGCTTAACAGGGTTTAAGGGACTCTTGTCTTCACTGCACTCCCCCCCCTTTCACCTCCTACTAATGCACAAGCAACACGACAGACCAAAATGGACATAGAAATGATTTAAGAATCATATGAGAGTGCATGTCGATATTTTGTTATGGCAAAGAAAAGAAAAAGACGTCAGAATCAACCCCATAAGCGTCTCTTTAATGTGTGAATAATCAGTTGGTTTTGTCTGCTTCTCAGTGTTTTTAATCGACCACTACAGCGCTGGTCAAAGCAACAGTGAAATGGCTGATCAATTCAATGTGTATTTTGGTATATATGTATCTATTTGCTTTTTTTCTGTGTATTTTCATTGGTTTGGACCTTTGTTCAGGCATCACTGTAAAGTTAGGAGAAACAAAAAGCCATATTTGGTTCTTTTTTTATATTTTGTATTTAAGAATCGTGTTGTTTTGGGTTGTTTCATTTGTGAGAAGAATGAAATCTGTTTTGTGTCAAAGGTTTACTTTTTGGTATTTGGTTTATGTATGTATCTGTGGCTGTGAAAATAATAAAACTGATTCTAAAGAACATGGCAGTGTTACGTTTTGATATTTCACTAAATCCTATCTCCTCATACAACAGTGACAGTCAGACCATGAGACAACTACACAAAAGTCACAATTATCTGTAAGAATCACATAAGATCCTATTCTTCTTGAACAATACAATGTATCATTTACAGGGAAGAAGAAAGTGAGAGAAACTACAACCAAGATAGAGGAATTCTAACCCTGCTGCAGTCCTGTGTTGTCTCAATGGACTGTCTCTATTCTCCACATTTGATCAACTTTTGAAAACACAGGCTACCTCTTCTGAAACCAAATACATATTCATATCCAATGTTATTGAATTAAAAACAATTATGAAGTTAACACATATGTCAATGAAGGCATTAAATATAATCGGTAGTGATGGTATAATCTGAACTGGTTTATGTTATTAGGATACAGTATCACTTTGGTCTTGAGTGGCCATTTTTAAGTAGTTTTATATTTGTTATTTATTGATGCATTTGTATAACCTCTAACACCAACATAATTCATAATCGATGGAGCCATCAATGGTTGACAATATTCTCTCTCTCTCTCTCTCTCTCTCTCTCTCTCTCTCTCTCTCTCTCACTCTCTCTCTCTCTCTCTCCCTCCCTCCCCCTCTCGCTCTCTCTCGCTCTCTCTCTCTGACAGTGCGGTGGTGTTGGTGTTAATGAGCTAGTGTCTGGTTGCTGAACCATTGGAAGACATCCTGTTTATTCTGCTGTAGCCAGAGTATGTTAGCTTTAGTCCTCTCCAACGCCTGCTCCAAGGCCAGCTCCGCTGACCCGAATCCAGTAGCTGAATGCTTCTGCTTAAACTCTATGAGCTGGAGAGAGAGAGAGAGAGAGAGAGAGAGAGAGAGAGAGAGAGAGATGACATTAACACGGTTTTAGAGGACACAGCCCAGAGAGGGACTGAGGGGAAGGTGTGTCTGGGTGACCAACCTGCTGCAGTTCATCCACAGTGGAGAACCTCGTGGTGACTCCACTGATCAGAGCTGCAAAGTTGAAGGAGCCCACACCGTATCTGACGCAATGGAAAAACAGATTTTACTCAAACACAAGCAGGGGAAGTAATTAACAGGAGTTAACAACGTGACCATCGGCAGGGATTGGTCATGAGTGAACGTTACTAGGTAGGCTGAGATGATCATGGTCATGATTGTGATGGTTTTTCCGTTCAACGAAAACACATCAGCATGTGCACGCCAGTCCCCCCAGTGAGAAGAACGAGAACATGACAAGAAGAACAAACCTTTTTTGACATAGAATTTGACAAGGCGATAATATCTCAAAGATATAATTATCTCAAAGTAATGGAAATGAACCGCCCTCTTTCTGAAGCCCCCCCCCCCCCCCTCTCTCACCTTTAAACCCCTGAAACTGACACGGGTAAGGTATACACCCTCTCTCTCTCTCGCCAAGAAGGACGATATGGAAGACCCGGTTCCGGGAGTTCTGTCACGGGAGGAAAACACACGGGACCAACCAGGATCCGTCCTTACTGGGTGTAGATGTAGTTCCAGTTGTCCCTCACAAAGCCCCAGGCCAGGTCTTGGCCCTCTCTGTTGCCGGCAATGGAGGTGATGACGGAGGTGGCATCCTGCTTACGGATCATAGACGGCTGCAGGGTGTACGACAGAAACCTGCAGGAACACCACACAGAGCCACCCTCTTCTTATACCTGTTGAGGTGTGACACACACAGACTACCTCATGCTCGCTCACACACAAGCACAAGCCCACACACACACACATACACACACACACACACACACACACACCTCTCCAGCAGCGTCTTGTTCATAGTGCAGGTTAAGGCCGACAAGAGTCGGCTGGCATCGCTGGCGAGGGTGGCATATTTGAACTGGTCCCAGCCAAACTCCCACTCTGCAGCACCCCCTGCTGCCACGGCACTGCAGTACACCACCAAGCGTAGGTTGGGATGGATCCTGGGGACAAACAATGGAATGACTTGATATACTAAACATTTTATCGCAAACCATGAGTAATCTACGTGTTCTGTTAAAGGAAAACCATAGCAAACCCTTAAACCACTTATTTCAGATGAAAGGGGATGTAGTACATAGTAGTGCAATGGTTTGTTCCTGCCGCAAATCTCGACTTAAATGCAGAAAGTAAAAAAACGAATAAATACATCAATCAAATCAGATTTCCTGACAACACCCCCCCTAAATCGTATTGTTGTGAGCGTGAGCTGCTAATGCAAGAGACTAATCCTGACCAATGCTATAGCCCAGCCTGTAAAAGGAGAAATTGTGTCCCCAGTGCCAAGTTGGTAGGGGGCAGGGTTTGGCCTTCCTGTAATGACTTCAATGCATTGAAATGCAATGCAATGCACTTCACACACAATACATGCATACATGCATGATTTGGAGAAGTACACAGAGACAGACAGACAGACAGACAGACAGACAGACAGACAGAGGGAGGAGTCTACTGACGTATTGTGAGTAGCATTGTCCATCCACTGTCTGAACAAGCTGGAGGTCAGATTTTGGCATTCCTTGAGTCCAGTACTGCAGGCCAGCCTGACAGCATTCACCTGGTTGTACCTGAGATGGGACCAAACATAGGAAGGAGGAGTGGTTGTTGTCAGAGTGGTTGTCAAGTGTTGCACTTTCACACACATTCACACGCTCTCGCGCTCAGTCGCAAACACACACACACACACACACACACACACATACACACACACGCACACACATGCACACAAGCAAACACACACACATTAACACACTCACTGGTCTGTGTGTCCCGCTGGGACATTTGTCCATCCTGATGTATTCTTGAAGTGCAGGTAGAGGGGAGTAACAAGACCCCTCATGTAGTCCTGGGAGTGAAAATCAAATTAAGTTTATGTAACACTACTCATGAAGGCACAATTGTGACGCAGGTCGCACACACACACACACACACACACACACACACACACACACACACACACACTGAAACACACACAGTTCTTGTGCTACCTGCATAGGCCCGTAGACATCAGTGCGGTCCAACATGAGGTAGTAGTATTGCATATTATCTAGTGCTGACTGCCAGGGGATGTAGTCTCTCTCTGCAGACAGATAGACAGTGGTCTGTAGGGCCTGGGTGCTCGGCACTATGTCCGCTCTATAGAGAGAATGAGTCACGCTGTTTAAACCATTCAAATAGACCGCTGCAGATGGACCCAGTCGGAGACAGAATCAGAAGGCTAGGAAAACAAGATAAACAAGCACAGCAAATACAAATGAGATTTATTTTAGACTATGTTTGTTGACATTAACATACATATACACACACACACGGCTATGCATAGTTTGAGATTATCGTGCAATTTATAATATATGCATATCAAGAAAATGCATTTCCTGCAGAAAATACGGTGAGTGCTTTAGTGCAAAGTGCGGTTGAAAATATGTTTTAATAAAGCCACATATTTTAAGACGTAAAGAAATGTTAAATGGCTTAAATCAAGTGAAGGGATTTGAACAGAGTCGAAGTGGAGTGAACAATGTAAACATGCACACCATTTAAAAAAAATTTAAATGGTTGGAAAAAAATAAAGTGTTAAACAAATAGCTAATGTGATAAATTTTGAATACATTTGAGATCAAATAGCTGAGCTGGTCTGTTCTATTTCCAGCAATCAACTGGATCAATCAACCAATCAACCAAAAACCCTCCCAAAACGTATGTTGCCAGAAATTCGATAAATCATATACTTCTGCAACGGCAAATACACAAATACACACTTAAACGCAACCTGATTATTAACTATGAGGTTATGTACAAGGAACCTCTCATCTATCTCTCATACAGCAGAAAACGGGTCTTCAATGAGATGATATAAATAAACACACAAAATAGGCATGTAAAAGACCAATGGTGAGCACAATAACCACCTGAATGTGGCCTTATTGACTTAGTAACTTTTACGTGCGCTCAAGCCTCAATGTAACTTAATGAGACCAACTGGAAATATACGAAGCGGGTAGGGAAATTGAAACTAAAGAATCACTAAAATCACCAAAAATTCTGTTTTCATTATTGGAGATACAAGTATTGTAAAAAATAGTATTTAAAAAGTAGAATATCCTAAAACGTATAAAATATTTAAAAAATCTGAAAAGAAGTGCGCAATTCCAAGCTAATCTCAACATTTTAAAGTCAAAGTTTTAGAGAATAATAAAGATAGAAGAAAGAAAAAAAGAAAGAAAGAAAGAAGAAACTTAAGAAGAACAAAGCGCTGCATGCAGCAGTCAAGAGAGAGGTGCATGAGGTTGTCCACCATGCAACATCTCATTGAAGTAACACCACATTGTTTTACAGAAACACACAGGGATATCAATGATTGATTTAGTCATTGTAGCCCAACTTGGTGAGGCACAGCGGTCGTACCTGGCCAGGTTAAAGGCGTCGTCCACCAGCTGGGCCCTGTTGATCAGCGGGATAGCCTGTCAAACACAGATTCATTCAAGGTTTTACAATCAATCTAGGAACACAGAGACGAGTTAAAACAAATGAGTCACCTGCGACAACCCAATAAAATGTCTAATTAGATTTGAACTGCACCAATGAACAAATGCAACTAATTCACCACCACCAGCAACACACCTGGTGGTCGGTTATGAGTTGACCAATGAGCTTGTCCCAGTTTCCACGGTCGTAGTGGACCCGGTAGTAACCGGTCACGTTGATGTTGGCCAGGACCCATTCGTCACCGGCGGTTTTCATGCCCATGTTTACCTCTGACACAGAAAGAGAGACAACACAATCAGGAGAGCTTTGTTGTTGAGAAGATGAGAATGTCCTGAACTATGATCAAGAGGTTCATAGATCATACCAGTGAAGCAGTGTGAGGAGCAGTCTGAGATCATGTGGAGGAGTAATATCAACTTAAGCTAAATGTTTTGTACTTTGTACTGTGTGTATCAGTGACTCACAAAATCGATATATTTTGTTTAATACCTGTGTTCTTCATTAACCAACAGAGGTCTTTCTGCAACCCACTTGACTTCATCCACCTGATGGGGATCAGCCACTCATAGCTGGGGAGAAAAACATGATTCATTAAGCCATTCCCTCAAACAGCAAGTATAAGCCTTAGCAGGGGAATTGAAGATAAAGGAAAATTAGGTATAATGAAGTGATGAAGAATGAAGATAAGATCACACGTTATTTTTTGTCGCGCGAGGGACACGCAAGTGTTACGTAGAAGTGAAGGAACGAAGGAAGGAAAACAAACAAACTTATTGACGAACAAGGGAATGAGCAAACAGGCAACGTAACCATATACTTATTAAAGTTGAGGGGGGGTGGCTGCGTACTTATATGGAGATGTCAGGTTGGGCGCTGGGCTTAGCAGAAAGTGCTCCTGGGAAACATTACCCGTGGTGGTGTCCACGGTAACCACGGGGAAGCCCATCTGGAGCACCCAGCGATCCATGATGTCTTGGACCGTAGCCGGTAGGACCACTCCGTTGAGCTCCACCGCCTGTCAACCACAGTGGTCATAATGCAGCTCTGACATAGATGGATCATTCACATTGATACGGATGAGGAATGGTAAATGGTAAACAGACTGCATATATACAACGCTTTGGCAGTGGCGTCAACCACACAGGGCGACAGCCAGCCCGTCAGGAGCAGTGAGGGTAAGGTGTCTCGCTCAGGGACACCTCGACACTAAAGCTAGGAGGAGCCGGGGATCACACTAGAAAACCTTCCCGTTACCAGACAACTACCTCTACCTCCTCAGCCATGCGCGGCCGCGGAGCACATCCATAACACAAACTAGCGGTAGAGCTTCAAGTGTGCTTTCTTACCTTTTGAAGATGCTCCCACAAGTCTGTTCCTACTGTGTTGCCGTAGGCAAAGTGATTCAGGTAGCTCTGATAACAAAACAAGCAATGATTCTTTAGGAGTATGATGGACCTTAATGGTCTCTGCAGAAACAGAGCAGGCAGACAGACAATGCGGGAGAACATGAATAGTTGAATACGTACACTGAGTCCCTGCACAAACACCTTCTCTGAGAGCATGTCTGACAACATCCTCAGCACCGCGGCACCCTGAGGACATAGAGGTGGAAGAACAAGGACCATGAAGGGAGAGGGTAAGGAGAAAGTTTGATGGAGAAACAAAACAGACCGGGGGGTATCGACTTTTAGCTGAATATACACTGAATATGAAAGTCTTATATTGCATAATCAAAGTGCAATTCAGCCGAAAAACAGTTATGGTAACATAAAAGTATTTATATTTTGTAGTTTTGTAGTAGTAGTAGTAGTAGTATTTTGTAGTAACTTGTTAGTTTTTAGAAACTTGATTATGCAATAATTGTATATGTGAGATTGTGTACATTTCTTCATGTTTTCCCAAGTCAGGAAATGGCCCTATATATGTGGGTGTGTGTACCTTGCTGTAGGAGATGGCGTCAAACTGTTCTCCGATCTGGTGGGGGAGGACAATGCTGTCCTCGGGAGAGGACAGAGGGTGGGAGGAGGCCAGGGCATCGATGGCAAACACCCTGTGGATGTCATCCAGAACTATCAAGTCTTTCTGGGAAGGGGAAGAGAGAGAGAGAGAGAGAGAGAGAGAGAGAGTGTTTAGGATCGATTGCTGCTAATTATCTTTTCACACCAACCTCATTTTATCTATATTTACCACGCATGCAACACCTGTCCTTTCTCACTTCACTGCCACCTTAAGTCTCTCAAGGAGGCAGTGATTCCCTCTATAGTAGCCTATTGTCTCAGGTAGTTCAAACAGGTGGGATAGATGTTTTACTGTAGGCTCACTCAATTATGCTAACATTGTGTTGGATAGTGCTAATACAAATGTATATTTGCTAAGGGTTATGTTATGCTATGTTATGCTTATATAAAGTCGTTGATTTTGTGGCGCAATACGTTTCCTGGAGGCATCGATGGTATAATTACAGCCTAGTCTCGGGAAACGTACTGTTCTCCCCAGACTTTTTTTTCTATTTGACACAAAACCAATAAAATACATGAAATACTCAACACGATAGATGTATATATCAGAGGGGAATTTATTTCCAGAGTCTGCTAGTTTGTTATTTGTTTTGGGTGAGCAACAAGCAGACACTCAGACAGAGATAGAGAGCAAGAGAGAGAGAGAGAGAGAGAGAGAGAGAGAGAGAGAGAGAGAGAGAGACTTTTTATATATTTTGTATTAAATATTCTACTTTTTGATATATCGTGTTGTTGACTTTTAATGTTTTTACCTAATTCCTATTTTTTTCTTTCAGACAATTTTTTTACCTGCTTTGGTGTTTTAAGAGAGGGAGAAAGAGAGAGACAGAGAGAGAGAGAAAGAGAGAGAGAAAGAGAGAGAGAGAGAGGGTTCAGACTCACCACTCTCCAGGAGGGTTCAGCCTTGTCTGCGCCCAGGTAAGAGACATAGGACGCAAAGCCCTCGTTGAGCCAGACCTCATTCCACCACTTCAGAGTCACCAGGTTTCCAAACCACTGTTGCAAATCATGGTTTATTTTTGATCAATTTGATATCGATTTATGTTTTTATCTTTCAACAACCATGTTGGAAAGATGGCCTCACCATGTGGGCCAGTTCATGGGCGATGATGGTGGCAGTGGTCTCTCTGTTGCGGTTGGATGAGGTTAAGGGGTCATACAGCAGGTTGGTCTCTCTGTAGGTCACCAGGCCCCAGTTCTCCATCGCACCGAAATAAAAGTCTGGGAGGGCTATCTGATCTGTGGCACAAAGGTTCAGTCCGCCTTATAAGAGGAGATACACCTGACTCGTCTAAACGTGACCATCATCGCAAATGTTATTTGCCATCATGCAAATACTCTGGGGATAGATACTGTGCATGACTATCGGACTGTGTCGATACACTGGACAGATCACATTGGCAAAACAAATGTTTATTGGATATGAGTTCAATCAATTAAAGAAAGGATTGCAACCTAGGCGCCATAACATTTAACTTTTGGCTGACGGATGACAATGGCATGAGAAATAATGTGTCTTATTGGCTCAACTAGCTAGTTTAACAAAGGGTTAGGGTTAACAAAGGCTTTCGTCAGGCACAGGTGGGCTTACCTGACTTGGAAAGTGGGTAGGTAATGTTGTAGTACTCTTGGAAAAAGTCCAGGATCGGACCGGTTAAATTCAGAGCATAGTCTCCGTGTCCCCCCTCTATGGCCCCCCTACGCGCCCAGATGCGGATCTGTAAAAAATATGAAATGTGAATTTTGATAACGGATGTTTGATGTTTCGACGTAACAGCACAGGAACGAAGAAAATGAAACGGGTGAGCTGGATGTTAAAGGCAGAGGACAGATTGCCTCCCGTTTACCAGCGTGTCTCCTTGGTGAGCCGTCAGGTTGGAGTAGTCGCACACCACCAGTGCGAGCAGGTAGGAAGACATGATTTCGGTGGGTTCAAACGTGGTGCGGGTCACATCTACTTCATTGATTCTGGTGTCTGTGATTTCTGAACAGGGTGCCGTAAAAAAGCATTGTGTGAGGCCATAATGTATCATCGTATAACTGTATATCCAGGTGGTTAATTATTTATTTTTTGCGGTATATCCCACCTCATCCACCACTATTATTGATAAAATGCGAACTACGATTAGGCCTAACATATATACAACACTGTTGTATCATTGTGCCTGAGTTTTGGGACACATATTTTGTCTCTCGACACTCATTTTTCAAATGAATACTTAAATGATTGGACAGTTAAAACCCTGGAGACTTTCAAATGCTTTATGGTTGGATAACAAACGTCAACAACCACCACATTAGAAACCAGGGAAATGTTATTGGAAATCATTGGGGTTCTGTGGGAAGGACTTGTTGATTCGACCCACTTGTCTCAAAGCCGTTTGAGAGCGCTGTGGTCCCGCGTGGGTGGATCAGAGTGATGTGGAAGACTGCTTTCATGGCAGGCTCATCAAAGCAGGGGAACGTCTTTCTTGCGTGAGTTGGATGCATTTGAGAGGTGGCGACGATTCTGGGAATGGACAAAACAATGGAGAAATGTTTTTTTATATCAAACAATTCATCACATTGGAATGAACAAGGAGTATTAGGAAAACAGCAGAAACAGAGCTATCCCTATAAATCACACATTCAGATATATTATTTTATTGAACCACCAACCAGATATATGACCCCATAATTTGCTGTGATGAAACAACTTCCTTATTTCATGGATAATAAATATTGTTTTAACACCAAAGGGAACATGAGAGCGTTGCTCATCGATCAGAATAGGGAACAAAACACTTTTGGAAAGATTAGTTGAACCTGATAAAAAGAAACTGAGAATAGAGAAATGAGGCAAGAGATCGACAAGACTTCTTACAGCCATAGAGTTTGAATATTCATTATGAAAAATATAAGAATAAAATTACTTTTTCACCCCGTCCTCAAGGTATTCACTCCTGTAGAAGCCGGCCAGGTCGTCTGCCAGCTCCCCGGTGAACTCTGTGTACAGCTGGTACCTCTGTCCCCTGACCAGCTTACTGTACAGCTGCAGAACCAGGTACTGAGTGGAACCCTCCAGCCAGGACAACCTGACCCCCGGAGCAAACACGCCATCTGGGGTAGGGGCTCACAGGTCAGGGTGGGGGAGAGAGAGAGAGAGAGAGAGAGAGAGAGAGAGAGAGAGAGAGAGAGAGAGAGAGAGCCAAGAGGAGAAAGACTTCTGCTCTTCTCCCTTCCGAATAATGGTGCACGGACTGTGTTTTTAGGAGCTACTAATTTTTTGGATCTACTCCTCAATGGCAAACAGTCAGACAACAAAAGTGATGGTGGGTGGTGTGTAGGCTATACCTGGAGCACTGACTACGCCAAGGTGTTTGTTCTCCGGAACGGTGTAGTTGAGCCTGTTGGAGTGGATCAGAATGAGATCCGTCTCTTCCACGCACTCAAACTCCACCGTGGAGTTACCTGGTAGACAAGATGGAGAGAGAGAGAGAGAGAGAGAGAGAGAGAGAGAGAGGGGGTAGAGAGAGAGAGAGAGAGAGAGAGAGAGAGAGAGAGAGAGAGACAGAGAGAGAGAGAGAGGGGGTAGAGAGGGCAACTTTAACAACCCCCTTAGGATCAGGCAGTGACTGCATGGGTAATT
>JAOPUA010000169.1:15859272-15869552 GCA_027122455.1 Trisopterus luscus | reverse complement strand
TGTGTATTATTACTCGCTATATCAACAAATAGAATTATTTATTTATTAGGTCACATTGTTTATATATGAGATCATTGCCAAATGTAGTTCAATTATTCTATCCACTTTAATATTGCCCTTCCGATTAGTTAGGCACGTTTAGACACCATTAATAAGGCATATTGTATTAAATGTGGGATTTAAACATATTGGCTTGTATATCGTGGTACTATTGATCATTCATATATTTTCTAGCTTCACATTAGTATTCATGAATGCATGCAGGACTCCTCACAGCCGGAATGGGGTTAACGTGTTTGTTGGTTGTACCAGGGCTTATGTACTCTTCCTCTTTGTACCACCTTGTCTTGTAGAAGCAGTGTGGGCAGCGGTGCCGCTCCAGAGTGGCTGCTGGTTGAGCTGCAGGGTGAAGTGGTATCCAGGCAGAACTCTGGTCTGGCCGGGAACGCCATGGGGGACCTGCTCTACACTAAAGAGGTATGTAGTAGTAAGAGATGTCACCGTGTTAAGTGTCCAGCATGGCCGGGAGGAATACCGGCGTGGTGTTAAAATTATTCAGACAGCAGAGTAGGGTAAACCAGTTGATGTCGGAAAAGGTGTTGGTGTTTGTGTCAGGCAGAAAGACTTAAAAAGTAATGTACTTTTATTCTTGAAATGTACTTAGTGGGCATAGCCTAATTGTTGGATCATTCAAAACGTGGTTCTTGTGGTGGAATGGGCATGTCTCCACACACTCGTACATTTACTGTATTCATGAATGTTGCTCTGCTTTCCTCCACAAGGGTATTCCCGTACTAATAGTCGGGCATCACATCCTGTATGGTAAAGTGGTCAAACTGGAGAAGCCTTTCGCTGTCCTCACCAAGCTCCCTGGTCACGCACAGGACGCCGCCAGCCATGATGACAACAACCTGGTACCCATGGAAACCGACAGCCAAGGAGATCCTTCCTCCACCTCCTACTCGGTGACAGCCCTTATCAAGAAGAAGCTCATTTTCAAGACGCGGCCCAAGCCAATCATTACAAATGTGCCCAAGAAGGTTTAAACCAAGAAACCGGTAATGTTTGTGTCTGGTCACACACCTGGTGTGGTGGGTATACAATTAAAAATAAATGCATCTTTCCAGAATATCTACGCTAATAACATAGTTGAGGTGCTTTTTAGTATTTGCACTCCTGAACTTTTATATAGCAATCACTCCGACACCAGGTGGCGCCAAAGTCCCTTTTTTGAAACTAAAAATAAGGGAACTTTTCTCTATATCTAAAGAGGAGAACATGTGAATAGATGTACAATTACTTTCATCATAAGGAGAATGTTTTATTAATGTGTGATTTCATTTGTTTTGGTTTATACTTTGCACTTGTAAAAAATAAAATAAAATACTAAACCGTAACACTAAAGCATCATAAGATGCTCAGTTTTCTGGATCCTTTCGGCAATAGAAAACATTAGATCATATTTCATTCAAAAATCCTTGACATATTGAGGTGTAGTTGGTAAAGCCTACCTCATTATAGTTTTAGTAGTGTAATGGGAGTGTCCGTCGTATCCTCCTGAAACAAGTTAGGATCAGGTCTTAAAGGTTTTTATATGCTACATTATATGTATGTGTTCACATGCACATCATTTTTTAGTTTTGGGGGGATTTGTACTGAACCCTTTCCCCACCTCATCCCAAAATAGATGCCAACGGTTAAAGTACCTATTGACTTTCTAAATGTAAAACGTTAATACAAACATAGTACTCATTTGACCATGTTGGTGGACTAATGTAAAGACAAGTTCAACAAGGCGAAGTAAGTAAGTCTCCATATTTCCTTAAAACATGGACCATTTTATTGTGTGGAAGAAGTATAATATAAACAGACATTTCAGTACGTTGAGTGGCGGACCATAAAGACGCAGACTCTGTCCTGGCTCACGGAGGAGTGCATATTGACACATACTTCATACAGAAACAAAGGTAAAGGGAATTAAATCAAGGTAGCCTTCCATGCAGTTCCTCTTAAAACTCGAGCGTGCTGAATAAATAACATCTCCTTGTCTCTTCAACCACAAATGGCAACAGGAAAACCTGTACCTTTTTATGTTGGTGACCTAAAGCATCCAGCAGTTATCACCTTTATCAACACACAAATGGAAAAAATCAGAAAAATAAATGATTGGAATGACAGGAACAAGCTAACGGAAATATTGCCCGATGACATTCGCAGAACTTCATAACACTTGGCTCAGCTCCCTGCCACTTTCAGTTAAAAAACAAACATAAAACAGGCCAGAAACTCTTGAGTGTATTTGATGAAGGCAGCTCACTGTGTTGTGAGCACATTGAGGTGAACATGGCTCCACCCCTTGCTTAAGGGTGACTGAATCAATTCATTCAACTGTTGAAAAAACCTCTTCCACATTTTTCAGACACCTCCCTACATCATGTACACACATACAAACAACTGCACCTAAAACCCTAAGAGGCACGTTGGATAGTCCTTTTTTTATTCAAGTCCCAAAGTCTCTGAATAAAAGGCTTTAAGTTCAAGTAGTAGTTAAACATTTGTAGCGGCAGTTCATTTTGTTAATCAAACCTATAGCGGCTAGGGTGTTTTGAGTTCCAGCCAAAATGTCCATGTCAAAAGCCAACATGAGCTTCAGCACGTTTTTAATGGTGTTGGATGGAAATACATTTTTTGTCATCCTTCAAATGCACTTTGAACCGTCTTGTTTTACTGGAATACATAAAAGATTAACCCAAAATACCTTTGAACCACAGCCCTACAATATTGCAAACAAAGGATAGAGAAAAATAAAATCTAAAATGAGGGATGCTCAAACTAAAGCAATAAAATACATGCAGAGGAAGTCATTGAACGCAGCCTCCCGACTTGGTATGAATGGGAGATGTGTGTGGGAAAACAGAATTTAGAATTCATTAGGAAAATTCTGATCACCGCAGATACGGAATTCTACTAGCTGGCCGCTTCATGCACAGAGAACCATTAGAAAGGGCAACCCTAGTCAGTTACTTTTATACGTTTTGTCAGTCAGGTTTCCGACATAACTTAAATAGTACATCAGAGTGTTTTAATTCTTTCAATAGTTTGATGGCGTTGAAGGTGTAAAAACAAAAAAATACATTCCCATCTCATCAATTATTTTGATTTGAAATGTTTCTAAAGCCACAGAGCAAGGAAGAGGTCACCCATAAAACCAATAAATTATTATTTATTAAATTAAGTTTAGCCTTGAACCTCAGAAAGCTTCTCTTTGGTCATTGGTTTTTACACTAAAATTCATTGAAGATATTTGGTCCAACCACCTACTAAAAAGGTAAGTTGGTAGTTAGTTTTGGGAACATACCTTAAACTGTTACATGATAGTGAATTGGCACTTATTAAAATATAGATGTTTCTTATATAAAAACTTGGATGGTAAATGGAAAACTGACTGGTATATGGTCATACCTAGACCAATGGACGACTCTTAGTCTGGAACTGCTCAACAGTACCAACATGCACACGCATACATACACACACGCACACACACACACACGTATATATACAGGTGTAGAAATGGCAGATTGTCTGTACCAATGATAAACGTGTATTACAAACCATTCAAATTGCAGCAGGTGATTGTAATATTAGCGGCTTGACAGAGTAGGTTGAGGTCCTATGACACTTGGGACACATTTGTATCCTCAGTCTTTTTTACGGCTTCAGGCCTGATAATATTGTCAGTTACTAATATTTACAGTTGCACATGAACGTATTTTCAAGCTATTTTTTTTTCCTTTTTGTAAGGGCCATTCATTGTGGTCAGTTACAATGCATGGTCGCCACTCGTTTTCAAATTAACTGTTAATAAATGAGAGAAAAATACGGCATAATATAGCACCTTCTCTTCTCTTCATTGAAAATGTTTAAACTAATTCACAACACACATAACCTAAGAGAGAAGGGTTGCACACGGCCATGACCCCTTAGAATTGTCTCTGAAACTAGTCCTGTTCTGTACTGTAATGTGAGTACTTCAGAATTGTAATAACTGTGCTTTACCAAAAAAATGCCCAAACCATTATGATTTGTAAACCTGCATTCAGATTTCTATTGATCTTCTAAACATATGAATATATGCACATACGAATCGTCCAAAACTGCATAACATTCAGTTGATTTTACAGTGTAAAGCACCATACAACAGTGACATGGGAATGGGAGGGTTACATGTATTTTCAGTCTCAATATTGACTCCCTTAAGTGGATCATCGCTGCTGTATCTCACACTCACAACTTTTGAGCACCATTGATAAATATGAGCCTTTCCTAGGTCAGGGTCATTCAGCCTAGAGTAGAGTACAGCTGTTTTGGTTCAGTGACTGTCGCCAGCAGTTCACAAAAATCACAGCGCAACGCGCGCAAAATAACACCGAGCAGCGCCCCTCCTACGCCTCCGCGTACGGCAGGTGGTACTGCTCCTCCCGCTTGTTGCAGCGCTTGGCCACAATGGCCAGGTAGAGCACCAGCAGTATGACCCAGTAGCACGCGTACAGGATCAGCCCCGCGATCAGCAGCACCTTCTCGTAGTCGCTGAAGGGCTCCTGCGTCTCGCAGTAGATGGTGTAGCCCACGCCGCCCAGCAGCACCGTGGCCCACACCGTCACGGGCACGGCGCCGATGAAGTTCACCACGATCTTCCTGCGGCCTGACGTCCCCCAGCCGGCCTTGTTGATGGTGAGCAGGGCGAATATCTTGGAGGGGAGCAGGCTGGACATGTAGAGCAGCGAGTAGAGCGACATGAAGATCATGACCAGGCTGCCCCGCAGGAAGCAGGCGTAGGTGGCCTTCACCATGCCGACCAGCTGCACCGTCAGCAGGAACAGCAGGATGTTCCATAGCCGCCCGCGGTAGAACAGGTGGATCACGGTGGCCACCAGGAAGAAGGGGAAGAAGCCGGTGACCACAGACTCGTAGGTCATCCAGAGGCTGTGCTTGTGGAACCAAAGGGCGTTGTAGAGCCACTCGCGGAAGTAGGACTTGCTCCACCGCGTCTGCTGGTTGAGCCAGCGCAGGTACTGCGTGGGCGTCTCGGTCTGGCACTGCGAGCGTGCCGTGTACTTTGTCTTGTAGCCGAAGCTCAGCACGCGGTTGGTGAGGTGGCGGTCGTCGCCAAAGCTGCACTTGGAGCCCAGGAAAGTCTGGTGGTACCAGGGCTCCAAGAAGCGCTGGAGCAGGGAGTTCCGGTACATTCCCAGCGGGCCACTGATACACTGGACGCAGCCAAAGTAGGACTGGCAGGCCCGCTCGATGTTGAAGGCCATCCAGTAGCGCACACTGCTCAGGAAGGAAATCCACGAGTCATACTTGTTGAGAATCTGCAGGAGAAACAGACATGGATGAGGGGTTCCTTGCAAAGGATAGATGTAACATATAACACAGTGGTTGTTCAACAGAAAGTACTACTTGACATTTGAGAAATAATATAATGATTAACCTGCACGTCTCCACCCACGCCTCCCACCATCGGGTCCTCTTCCATGATCTTCAGCATTTCTATGGTGCAGGCAGGGTCCAGAACAGTGTCCGAGTCACACACCTGAAGAGCCACAAAGACACATTGGTCACATTGTGTCTCTCTTTCAAACACACACACACACACACACACACACACACACACACACACACACACAGGACACACAAACACATGCACACAACACACACCACTGTTGAAGAATACCCAACAGACTCCTTGGTCTAAGAGCACACAGGTGATTGGGTGCGGTGCAAGCATGTTGCAGGAGTGCTTTAAGTATGTACTGATGTCCAGGACAGAAATGAAAGGCTGCTGACAGAAGCGACCAGCTGGTTCATCCTAATGGCAGAGCACAGGGTCGTGATGCACAGATGCAAACATCTGACCAGCCGCAAGGACATGTCAGACATGCTACAGCCAGATAGTACCAGATGTAGCCAGTATATCCTCCGTCTAAACATGTGCATCTCTATTTAAATAGAATACAACAGGGTTGTGTGGTTAACTTCAATATGACTCACAATCTGTCCATCATTTAGTGATTGATGTGTGTGTAATTGATCTTCCAGGGACTCAAGAATGAGTAGCCAAATCATTTAATTATCAATGCAGTTGTCAGAGGAGAAATTGGATCTCATGAAATTGTTAATAGCCAGCAAGGTTAGACTTCTAGCTACTGTTCCATCTGAATCAATGTGGTGATCTGTATATCTTGGCCCACTGGACATTGTCATTGATTCAGCAAAACTGCATCTTCAATGTCTGTTGGCATATTGGATGACAAATTAGGTTCTGCCAGTGTTATGACATATAAATTAATACTCCTTACTCCTTATACTAATGTTAATGTGTGCTTTACTAATGTAAAATACTATGCTTCAGTGTTCTTTGATTCAGATTCATTGGGGGGCCCTGCCAAAAAGGTTTATTTAAGAGAGAAGCAGGAAGCTAGCGGGTTTAACCGAATGACTTTTCTTTAAGGAACAAAAACACAAATGACATCCCCTCTAATGTCTCCCATTAAAGAGACTACGATTGCCATCCAGATGTTTGGGATTCTAGCTCGACATGATGTTCTCGAGCTGCGAGTAAGCCTTCCACATCCCATAAAACCCTTACCCTTAAGACTCCTCTCACCTGCACATAGTCTACGCTGTCCCCCAGCGCCTTGAAAGCCGTGTACATCACCTCCCGCTTCCCGCCCCACTCCTGCATGACGCAAGAGTAGCGGCAGCCGCGCGCCAGCCGCGCCACGCGCACCGCCTCCTCCATGTGCACGGCGCTGCGGGCCCCGCCCCTCACGCCGCCGCCGCAGCCGTCGCTGTGGTAGTTGCCCTTCCACACCATGCTGCCGGCCTGGTCCACCCCGCCCATCACCTCCTGGAAGATGTCCATCATGTAGCGGTCCTCGGGCCGGTTGCCATCCACCACCAGCACCACCTTCAGGCCGGGGAAGGAGATGCGGCGGACGCTGCGCAGGCACTTGCGCAGGTAGTCGGGGTCCTCCTGGTAGGCGGCGATGCAGAGTGCCACGGTGCGGCGCAGGTGCTGCGGCCGCGCGGGGCTCCGCATGCGCCGGTGCTCCAGGTAGGCGAAGAGGCTCTGGAGGAAGAGGTGCAGGGAGAGAAACGCGCCGTACAGGCCGAAGGACAGGTGGTGCTGCTCGGTGTGGATGAACTGGTAGCCTGCAGAGGGAGAATGGTTTGAATGGGCATTCAAAGGGTTATGTTTGGCGCCATAGGTAATCAATGCAACTGAATGTTGATAATTGTACTGCATGTAGGAGTGATGTGAGAGATGGCAAGTAGGAAGGACAAACCAACCTGTGACATAGGCCAGCAGGATGGCAAAGAGCACCACCGCAGCGAAGAGGGTGGTGACCACGATGTTCAGCGTATTCCTGCATCGGGAGGGCATCTGAGGGGGTGGAGGACAGTATGTCAAAGAGAGTTCACGGAAATTCCAGAAAAGGGGTAGAATCATTGAAGAATAATTCATGATGGAATTATGCAATGCTAACTGCTCTAAGATATTTCACACATCCCAACATCATGAACCACTTGTGAGTATGCTTCCCAAGCAATGAAAGGCAAAGAGTGCCAACGAACGCCTTTAAGATGCAGGAGGCACTGCCTCTGCAGCTTATTGTCTATCTTAAAGGACCACAGAAAAGAGTTCCACCCCTTCCCCAGCAGCCCCCCCAGGTCAGGGAAGTTTCATTTCCTGGCTTTACTGTAAAACACCTTCGTCAAGAGCTGTCAGCTAGAAAACATGCTTTCGTTAGCAAATGACATCATGGAAGCACACAGCCTCATTGAAGAGAAGCTATGAAAGTAGAGAGAGGTAGACTCTGGGTCAAGTCATAATTGACTCGGTTGGGCTTTGAGAAACGACTTTCTTTTAAAACATTCTGGCATAAGGCCCATATTGTTGTGGATCAAACTGCCCCTGGGTAAACCCCTCATAGGAAAACTCCCAACCCACTCCACTTTTTACATATATAACAATTTTCCTTTTTTCTTGCCACTGTCACATACACCTACCGCAAAAATCCCCCCAACCCCCCCCCCCCCCCCCCTTCTCCAGGTTAATGGCTCTAATTAAAGGCCTTGTCGGCTAGAGGCGGGTGGGGAGGGGGAGGGACAATCCTGTCCTTTCATTCAGTAAATTACCTCCCTGTGCCCCCGGTTCAGCCCCGCCCCCGTTGGGTCTGTACAGGGGAGACAGCCCTCATTCACAGGCTCACATCACAACAGCCAGCTCTGTGGAACCTGCGGGGCGCAGACAGACTCTGCTGCCCGGCCAAAGCGGACACACAGATTACCAACACCTGGCACTGGGCTACTCAACCATAAATGGGAGATGGCAGATTCAGGTGGAGGGATTGTGTAGGAATTGTTCAGCCACTGAAAGAGCAGGGGGTTTGGGGAAATGCAGCACCCAGTTCAAATTCCTTCCCAAACTGCTCTTGCCTGGGATCATTAATACCCTGGGTGTTATTTAAAACCAGCACCTTCATTAAACTTTCTTAGTCATCATTGAATATCAAGCCTGTCAGGGAACTGTAGGAGGAAATGTGCTGAGTTACAAAACCCCTCAACCTAATCTTGGCACGTATACAAGACCCACATCCCGTTTGGATAGCAGTTTTGCTCTAAATATGTTCGTTCACGGGAATGTTCTGAATTATCTGAAGAATCTGCATGTGAAGTATTGACTGAGGGAATTGGATGAGCTTTATAGTTAAGCGTGTTAGAGAGTCTAGTCGGCATATGATCACTTGGGAACTACAACGACAGTGATAGGCAGTGGTCCAAGCCCTCCCCCAGGGCACAGGGAAGATAAAGCAGGCTGGTAATGGCCTGATTACAGGGCCAGAGAGGCTAGCTGGCAGTATAGAGGTAGGATCAATTATGGACGCTCACTGCAGGATGACACAGCGGGACAAGGTTGGTCTAGTTGAGTGTTAGGTTGGTTGGTACCAATTGTTGATAATCATTTCAATGACCAGCATTAGTGTTTAAACTTTATCCATTTAATTGTTTGTCATTTTGATATGCTTTGAAGGAATAAATGCATAAATACACAGGTTCAAGCCCCTTCCAAACTCAGACCAAAATCATTACATGAAGATTGAAAACCGAATGGTTTCCAATTAAGGTCCTTAGGAATCAGCCAGACGATGAATGCTAGAACAACTCTTGGAGTTGGTTAGAGTGTAAAGACATTTCAAATCTAACCAGGTTAAGAGACACTTTGCCCTTGAACATAAATCACAACATGAACCACACATCTGAAGACTGCAAAAGAAGCATGAGTCACCTTGGCCAGAAATGGATGGTCTCCAGTGAAGGTTACAGGATTAATAGTGAAGTGTCCAGTGCATCTGTGGATGGTGTGATTTGTGGAGACTAATTCACTGGCTTCCTCCTCTCAATGTCTAGAATTTATTGAGCAGCCCCAGAGGTTTGTTGTCTAAACCTGCATCAATTCAAGTGCACCTGCTGAGAGAATTGCACTGTCCTAATGATTCAGTTCTGTCCATCTCCACCCAACACGCAGGATATTATCCATCAGCCAAAGCTTCCCAGTGGAACCAGTTTAGCATTTCCAAAGCTCTCTCCAAGCAGCCCGGCATCAATGTCAAGCATTTCCAGGAAATCAAAAACCTTTAATCAGGGTAATCCAAAGAAAAACAAAGACTCCCTGATGCAAATCCCACCATCCATAGAGGGTTGTGGGTTTTTCCCATGTCTGGCCTGCCGGCTGCCTCCCCCCACCCCTTCTTTCTCACAAGACAGTCCCAAGTGGAATCTTCCTCCAGGCCAACTGAGCAACTGGGCTGCAGGCTCAGGTGAAACAGTGGGGAGGAGGTGCCTGCTGCCTGCTGGGGCTTAATGACCTCCCTAGCTTCTGGACAAGGGACATTTGGCGGTCGGTTGGCTGCGAGGGGAGGGGGATGATTGGCCGAGCAGGAAGGGATAATTGATATGAGAAGGAAGAAGGAGGGAGCAGGGGAAGGAAGAGATAAAGAAAAGAAAAGAGAGAGAGCAAGGTTGTATATAAGGAGGGAGAGAGAGAAATAGGGAGGCTTGGAGTGGAGGTTTGGAGGGGGAAAAGGATGGGGGTGGTAAGAGGAGATTGTGCAACATAGGATGTTGGTGCACATTGGGTAAATGATTAGGAACAGATTTAAGGACCCGTCTATGAACATGTCAGCAAATAATGATGTTAGACTATGTTATTCCAG
>JAOPUA010000169.1:15809952-15825332 GCA_027122455.1 Trisopterus luscus | reverse complement strand
GCCCGCCCGGGTGCCCCCCCGGGTGTCCTCCCGGGTGCCCGCCGGAGTGTCCCACCGGGTGACCCAGGGGGCCCCCGGGGTGAGCGGGGTGTCCGCCCCCGGGAGGCGCCTGGTGCCCTCCTCCCCCTCCGCCGGGGTGGCCGGGCGTGGGGGAGCGGGAGCTGGCCGAGGACACGGGGCTGGCCAGGTCGGCGTACATGTCCTCGGAGTCCGCGCTGCGCACCGAGCTGCTGGTGCCCGACGTGGCCGAGGAGACGGACGACACACTGCTCACGCTCAGAGACCTGGGAGGGGCCGGGGGGGGATACACACACAGGGCCTTGAAAACACCATTTGCTGGAGCTTTTTAAAATGCTGTATGGTCATTGCCGTTTTTTTTCTTTCATTTTGCTAAGTAACAAATCAGAGCTTTCTTTTTGCACCGAGGGCAGACCTCCCAGGCGGAGGGATCCTGTACACGTTTTTTTTCTTCTGGATAATAAGTCTGGGATTATCACCTCTGATCGTGTTTCGATTAGTCCTAGCTGTTTGCGGGGAGTTAATGATTAGGGTTAGGTTTAGGGTTAGCCCTAACCAATCGGAGGAGAGCCATTCTAACCAATCAGAGGCGAGAATCCCAGACTTAACCTACAAAAAAAAACATTGCATTCTGTACGAGAGGGCGGGCGCACGCTTGTAGTGACGTGAACTCGTGCATTCAACTCCCTGTAGCCAGGGTAGGCACAGAGATGTTGTGCCTACCCTGCATGGACAAGAACAGTGAATGTGTATCGGTAACTTGTAATTTGCACTCATCTCCACTACATCACGTCAACCCTGGTGAGCATTGCACCTCTCGTAGATCGGCTTCGACGTTGACTTGCCGTGACAGCGAGGACAGCCAGAGCATGGTAGAGAGATCTGCTGCTGCACTGCACATGAACTTAATAAGTCATTATGGTAGTTTGAACTGGGTAAATGTTTAACCGTTACGTGTGACTGAGAGTTATGTATTCCAGTGTTGCACCTTATTCTAGTTATTTTCCCATATTGGCTCATACACATTACTTTATGGCTGAATTCTGGCATGTGCCAACAACAGCGTAAATCTGATTTTGTCATTATCCTTACTGTGTTATATTATTAGACAGCAATAGAGTAATAGGGCAGGGCAGATTATGTGGTTCTTAAAATATTTGCCATCATCATTTAGATGATATCATCTATTGTGAAATACACCTGTTTGGTGTATGATTTTTAAAATCTTTCTAATGCATTCTGATGGATTGATTTGCGTGTCCCTGTACATCATGTCGTGCCAGTGGCTGGGCTTGGATGTTGTGTGTGCGTGATGTTGAGGTGGAGTTTCAGGTGAGAGTAGAGGCGGTGGCTGTTGTTGATGTTGTTGTCTTCTAACTAACTAAAACCAGCTGTCCTCATCAGTGTATGCCTTACCTTGATTTCCTGGGAGTGTTGCCAACAGAGAATCAGCGGCACACGGAGGTGGAGGAGACAAGACAAGAGGGGGAAGTTGTCAGGCCGGGTCATATGAACAGAGCAGATGTATCAAGGTACTGTTTGGCTATCCTGGAAAATATTTCACATATTTGACAGTGAAACCCTTGAGAAGCTGTGCAATGCAAAAAATTAGCCAGGAGTATCATTTCCTGCCTCGTCTGCCCGATGGACAACGATGGTTCCTGTTTGTGCGTGATGGTATGCGGTTGTGTGTTTGTGTGCACTTCCGTGAGAGACTGTATGCAGTATGTGTGTGTATGTGTGTGAGAGATGGTATGACGCGTGTGTGCTTGTGCGTGCGGGAGATGGTATCCTGTGTGTGTGGGAGTTTAAATGAAAGAAATGCCTGCGTGGGTTTGGGGTTGACTTTCTGCTGTGTGGGCATGTTCGGCCAAACTTGATGTTGTTCCTGCTGTGCATGTGGCTCTTACCTGGATTTCCGCGAGCCGGAGCGTGACAGCGAATTGGACGAGGATCTGGAGCTGGAACCGGTGTAACTGCTTGCGCTTATGCTGCCACTAGCAGTGCGCCTGGGGCCAAAAGATAGAGAGAAAGTGACTGATGAGGAGAGAGTGGTGGACTGAGGCCGAGAGGAAAAAGCTGATGATTGGCATCAAGCACAGGTGCAGGGTTTCCCCCGGTGTTCAGAGACAGAACCTGGCTTTATTTAATTACAATTATTGCTTTCTTGTCATGTTTTTTTTTTTTCCTTATTTGTGACTGATTACTAATTTCATTGTCTTTCTTAAATGCCTACTATATAGATTGAGACAGTTATACTGAGCACCTGATGAATAAAACACTTGGACTTTAAGAATACTCTTGACAAGTTTGCTTCCATTGTTTCACTTCTTATGACAAATGTAATTGTAAGTTGCTTTGGATAAAAGCGTCCTCTAAATGCCATAAATGTAAATGTACATTTTGCCATTGTTTTTCTCAAACGGTGCAATCATGCAACAGCATTAAAATGGTAGGCATGCATGCCTTTAATTTAATAAGCCTCGGTCCGGAAACATCAAGGTCTGTCTACTAGCAGAGATGCTCACATCTCCTGTTTTGTAAGTAAGAGTTTAATCAATCACGCTTATTACCGCTACTAACCACAATTTGAGCACCACACATTTGAATGGGCCGATACTAAGTACTGTGATAGGTGACGCACAATGAAAGACATACAATGATAAAATTCCACAATAGCTTGGATAGGCTGCACAGCACTGAAGCAGCACCAGATTAATTATTATTCAAAACCTTCCGGCACCTTGGCTCTGGGAAGTGTAGTGTATTCACCCTTATCTTAGATTGCCTTAGTGACGTCTGTGCAAGGTGATGCCAAAATCGTCATAGTAAAACATCAGACATTTTCAAATTTTACGACAGTGCTTTACTGTAAAACATTCCAAAAGACAGGCGGCCAAAATTTTTGAATTTTTGAATCAGTGTGCGACTTTGGATAAAATTGCATAGTAGAACTAGCGCTATGTAAAAGCACGTATCCAGACTTGCGGAGCTAACCAATAGATAAGACTGCCGTATCCGGACGGTAAAGCAGCAACGATTTTGGCCCGCCGATATCAGATACACCGATGTGATTGGTTAATGTTCTGGGGCAGGGGATATGGGGAGTGAGTATATTGCTCGTTCCCAGAGTAACTTGCTGTGCAAATTCAAATTGTGCTCTGGTGAGAACTCTGGATTTCCAGGGTACTATCAACTCCAAATCGGCTCCAGAAAATCATTACCGATACCGGCTAAGGTTGATGAAAAAAAAAAGGTATCGGCCCTAAAATAGCCATATTGGTCAACCGGTCCTCACGTAAACGTTGTAATAGCTGCTAAACACATTCATTATTCAAACCACGCTATTTTCTCCTCGTATCAACCTACAGTTTTGCAGGTGGTGAGGAAACTCCTAGCCCAGTTTGAGTGCCCATGTAGAGAGTCCAGCCTTCTGAAGGTCACGCTGCCCCCCACCCACCTTTCCCTCTGGTAGAACCGAAGGAGAAAGGGGTATTTCCTACCTGCGCGGCGGGTGCTGTTGCCGTTCTTTGCGTCTTCCCTCCCTGGGTCCCGGCGGCTTCCCTGGCTCTCTCGGGGCTGGGGGCCTTCCATCCACTACTCCTCCCCCGACTCCAACACCGGGCGCAGGGGTAGCCCCGGGGGCTCCCCCTGGTGCAGCCCCTGGGCCTCCAGGACCACCACTTCCTCCTCCGCCGCCCCCTCCTACCTCCCGGCTGTGGCCAGGCGGTCTGCCTCCCTCGGGTGTGGGCCGGTGAGGCTTGCCCTGCTGGCTGCCGACGGGAATGGGGGGGCTGGGGGCTTTCTTCATTGGAGGTTTGTCCCGCCGCGGAGGGCCCCCGGCACCGGGCTTCAGCGGCGCCCTTCGATGGGACGGAAGGTGGGAGGGAATGGGAATACAACTTCAATAAAATAAAATTTCTAACTTTAAAACTGGCTTTTGTGCTTAATTATTAAAGCGGTATAGATAAGCTTTGATGTACACTGTTCTGCTCTCGGTACCAGTGGCAATAAGGAAATCTGTTTACATTCATTATGCCTAGATAAACGTTGTGATAGTTCTCTATGCATCTAAACTCACGTTTAGATGCATTTTTACTATTCCCAAGTCACTCTCGACATTAAACAATATTGAAAAGAGAAGACTGTTGCTCTCCGAGCCCGTCTTTAAAGTGGAGGGCGGGCCGGCTCCCTCTGGCTTCTCTCCCAAATGTCCATTCATTCAGGACCGATTAACGGTGCAATAGTATCAGTGTTCTCACCAAACAAAGTAGACTGATAGTACTGCTACTCCACCCTGTAACATTTCAAAATAGGGCTATCCTGTTTTACCCATTTGTTAGGCTGCGTTTGTGCAAGTGTGCTCATTGGAAACACAACCAAGTTTGGTTCAGGACACACGGCTTTGAAAGGGGTACTTCAAATGATCCCAAAACTAGTCTGTGGTTTGTACATTGTGCAAAGCTTCAATTCAGTCTAATTGTGCTATTATCGGCTACTAGTACTTTCTTTTTTAAGAGCATTCCAAGAAATCACACATGCACTATTCTGGATGAACGATGGCCAGTAAAGGTAAAACAGCAGAGAAACTAATGCTGCGTCAGAAGAACATTTCAAAAAACGCCTTTTTGGAGCTTCGGCTGCATGCATACCTGATACTTGTTAATGAGTCATTAATAAATGAGTAATGGGCACCCACTTGTCCTTTATTTATTCTAAAAATAAAGAGTAACGGTGAAGTATCGGTATATCTTTATTGAAAAGAGTCGCTGATCGTCACGAAACTAAGCCAATTCAGTGGTAGTCAATCATAAATACACGACAAACATATTTGCATGAGGCTGGGACTGCCTCAGAAGTGGCTCTGAATGTGTGGGTGTTTAGGCTTCTCCCTACCCCTTTGGCAGCACCAGGGGCAGGTCTGTCTTGTTCTTAAGGTTTCTGGGTGCAGCCTGACTCGGAGAGGGCGAGGTGGAGAATGATCTTGATCTAAAGAAAAGGTTATTATATAAAGAGAGCACAAGAAAATAGGTTGGAAGCCGGGGAGAGGAAATGTTGGATTAACTTATGGTTTGGAGTAGGCAAACATTTTTATAGGTCAATAAATGACAAGCCATGACTCCATAATCCAACGCCGTTAAATACCTGACTGGCTCTGCTTTCTTCAGCGATATCATGCAAGGAATTAAAATTTTTTTTGCATGCACAGACAAGCAAGTCATGGGAGTCCATCATCCACATCTACCTATCTGTCAAATTATTGAAACCATTAAAGCCAGGTCCAAACTGTGACCTGGACTCCCTTACTAACAGCAGAGATAAGGAAGCTGCTAAACTGCAAAACAGAAATACAATCCTGCAATGCAAAAAATGCTAAACGAAAACAAAACATTGTGCAAATCAGACCCCGTCCATCTGCTTGCCCCACTGACATGTGCCTCAACCATCTAGGCCTCAAGTCAACCAAAAACACGCCGCAGTGTCAACACAAAGCGGGTCGCACACCATTCAGGCAGCAGCGCGTAGTATATGGACAACACAAGTCAGGAGCTTTGGTTATGGCTCGTGTTCTGGGTTTAGTGCACATGGCGCTGCGGTTCCTGCTAAGGTGCCAATTCCGAAACGTTCACGTCCAAAGACTATCGAGCATTTAACAAGAAAGTTGACGGAGAATCACAGACATGAAAAATTAGGATATATATATATATATATATTATACAATTTATAGATGATATGCCTACATACTTTAACACTTTCCATACTTTTTTGTCACATCTGCCTTAAGTTGGGCGAGTTCAAAGTTGTGAACAACGGGATGTGTCGACATCCTGCCTTATCAGTCTTGGAGTCTTTCAAATCATATGATTATTAAAACAAACTATGGCACCTCCAATATTAATGGTATTCATAATTAATGTTATTTCTAACACAATATAGCTCATCACTCAATAATAAAACATCTGTCTGGATATGTCCAGACAGATATGCATCATGGATCAAGAAGAGCTCTTTTCCATTAAAGGATCACCAGGGATTGTTTGACCAATGAGAATTTGGTTTAACAAGCGCATATCAACAAACCAATTGATTCAACTAACCAGAACTTTACAGCCCTACAATCATCTTCTAAGCTACATCAGATCACACATAACAAAAAATATGTTGGTATAATATTTGATGGTAAACTCAAAGTTTGATAAGCAGATAAATTCCGAAGTGTTATCCAGCTTCTTTCAGCTCAGGAAGAGTCGGATTTCTTAATTGCCCCATCTCCTTCACTTTCGATCACATTGCAGACAGGATATGAACCAGAACTAAAAAGAGTCGTTGCAACACATCACATTGGCTCTCGTCTGATATATTGGCTCCTGTCTGATATAGTATCGGGTTCAAATTACTAGTCTTTACCTCTAAAGCCCTGCATGGTACTGCTTCTATATCTTAGACCTCCCCTCTCCTAACCACATAGGTCCTCAGAACAAGGCCTGCTAGCCTGATCTCCCCATATCACATTATTACAGCCCTGAGGTCTTAAGAATTGGTTTTAGTATTTGTGTACATGGTTTATTTCAGTTTTTTCACTTTTTGTGTATTCACTTTATTTCCTGTGTTTATTGCGGCTATGTTGTAGTGTCTATGTTATAGTTGGAGTTTGCACTTTTATGTAAATAAAAGTTATGTAAATAATTACAGCACGTGTGTACATAACATGCTTGTATTTGAAGGGGCTATGTAAGTCAACCAAAGCGTAAACTAGTGCTGCCTGCGGTGTAGCCAAGTATGTATTTAAATGACTAGGAATAATCACCTACAAAAATACAAATGCTGCATTTGCTTACAGCCCTCAAATTGCTTTTAGTACTGGAGGTGTAATGGAAAATCCTTGAAAAGTTTCCCCATGTTCCCTATTTGTTGCCTTGTGTTGCCTAACTCATGGGCTGCAATCCATCCCCCCTGGAGGTGACCCATTGGCCGTGGCATGAACTCAAACATGATCCACCACGGTTACCTGGATCGGCTGCCGCTGATGGAGCTGTGCTGGGAGGAGTGGCTGGAGTAGGAGCTGAAGGAGGAGGAGCGCGAGCGGGAGTGTGACGACCCGGTGCCTGTGAAAGATGAGGAGCGAGACGACGACCTACACCGCAAACACACAAAGAATACCACCAGATCAAACGACGAGCATTACTAAACCATATGGTAATGGTAATGAGACGTTTAGTTACACTCTTGTCTGGCATCTGTGTGTGCATGGTGGTCCAGGTAAGCCACAGTTTTGGTGAGTTTCAAGGTCCGGTACAATACAATTTGTCATTACCATTGAAAACCCAGGGTCGGTACCCTGGAGATCCAGAGTTCTCACGAGAGCACAATTTGATTTAAACAGCGAGTCACTCTGGGAACGACCAATATACTCATTCCCTGATTCCCCTGGTTTTCGAAAATTAACCTATCACATCAGTGTATCGGATATAGGCGGGCCAAAAGCTTTGCTTTTTTACCGACCGGATACGGCAAGAGTCTAATCCAGTGTGGGGAACCTTTTTGACAACAAGGACTGTATCAATTTTTGGAACTTGTTTCGGGGGCCACACTTTTTTTAGGCCTATAAAGATAACTCACTCACCACATAACTTGCATGCACAACATTTTCTCTCTCTGAATTTGGTCTGGTGAAAGCTGCTTGTTGGGAGCCCAAACTTCACTTCAGTGCGTTTATTTTGTCCTTGCGTAACTGCCCCTAAAAGCCACATAGGGTGGTGCTGCCCCTCGAGTTGGGCCATTTTCATTAGTCGTTGCCAGACCCTACAGCTTTCTAGATGTTGGGTCTGGATTTCCAGGCTACAAGGTAGGGCCACAATGGCATCAAATGCTTCATTATTCAGTGATTCAGTGCCCTTACGTGAAAGTTTTTTTATTTTTTTATTTTATGGATATTATATCAATAGATTATAATGTAAAAAATATTGAGTATTGAATCGTATCATATCGTGGGGAATTCGTCATGAATTCGGGAAATCGTCATGAAGGCTCAGATTTATGCCCCGACTATTTTATAGTTTGACTTGAGAAAATATATGTAGTATTTTAATCCAGGGTCTTCCACTACAGAATATGTAAATGTAAATGCATGTGTAAATGTTATAAACACATACAAGCTTTTGATGATTGCCTTGTATCGATCAGGGTTGGTTGTTAGATAGTTAATAGGTTAGATAGGTTAATAAGTTGTTATTTAGGTTCAGACCCTTTGCATCCCTCACACTGACCAGTTACATTTTGATGGTGTGCAATGGTGTGTTAATGGTTGATTGTGTCAAGGATGGTCACTGATTTACCCATCATCCTTTAGCCAATGGCCTTGGCTTGATCTTACTGCTCGCTGTCTCCGCTCACCCTTCTCTACCTTCATGTCGTTCTCTGCCATCACTCAGTGTGCCATCACTGATGTCATCGCTTTGTCAATGTTACCAGCTGCGTAATAAAGATAATCAAGTTCTTCTGAAATACAGTGTCACTATTTTAATAATGACACAGCTGCTTCTGCAGCATGGCACCCACACAACCGTGGGTGCCATGCTGCACGGGGCAGATTCTCGACGCAAGCAGCTAGACTCTCACTCGCTCACTCTCTCACCTGGACGAGTGTGACATGGACACAGAGGAGCCCGAGGGGCGGTGGCGCCGGCGGCCCCGTGGCGGTGAGCCCATGGGCTGCCGTCTTCGCGGCGACTTGGACCGGCGCCAGGGGTCCTTCCACTCGTCTGGCCGCCTCATCATGGGCATGGCGTCCTTCTTGGGCATCGGCTCTATCGGCCTGCTGTAGAGAGACAAAACAAGGATGAGAAGATGCTTTTTTTGGAATTCAGGTACATCGCAGCCAAAGGTTGGAACATTTGGAAGATGGAATTCATTTCATGGAGGGAGATCAACAAGTCGAACAAGAAAGTATTCAACGGGAGGCCTCCCTCCAAAGCCATTGCCAACCATCTCACTAGCTTTAGCCAGGCTTGCCTTGTGGAGTAGTTTGACAGGCAGAGTGCTCTCAGGTACCGGGTTTAGAAAGTAGACAGACAGGTAAGCCATCCAATAATTGTATTCCAGTCAAATTAAATGATTGGAGGGCTCATTACAGGCCGGTAATGAGATCATTTTTGTGTGTGTGCTTTCGCGATATTAACCAAATTTGAACGAACATGAAACCCTAGCTTTAAGTTATGACCCTAGCTTCAAGTAATGAGATATTGAATATCCAACAGTTATTTACGCTGCGTATTATTAGTGATCTGGTGTGAAGAACTAAAGACGTCCTCCCCGTCCTGTGTGTGTTGTGTGGACACCCGCCTAGGAGACGGTACTTCCAGGGAGCAGCCGTACTCTTCTCTATAGAGCAATCCGAACGTAAATATTCAGACACAACAGGCGCAATACATAGAACCCTGCACCAAGCAATAGCCTAAGAAAACGCGATTAACCGGATACATCGCACGCTTCAAAATTGGTAATCAAAATTGTATCAATATTCAATCAATTCAATCCATTTCTGAAAATGGTTGAACAGGCCTTATTTTACATTCTGAACATGTTTGCCTCTTGTACCCATATTGTCCGTCTGGATAGAACTCTCTGTACAGAGAATATGAGCCAAAATTATTCGACCAACCACAAGTCCTCTTCAGAAGGGTGCAGGAACATGCTACCTAGAGCACCTGAACACCTGTTTTGTGTCAATATCTAATTCTACCTATGTGACAGTGTTAATTAGGTATTGACACAAAACATGTTGAGGACGACACCTCGCTTAACATGTTTTGTGAAACTAGTTCATGGTCATATTTCTATTTTTAACTGAGTTCACAGGCCCAGAAAATGAACTGTTGGGAGTCGGATGCTTCAAATTGACATGTCTTTTTAAATTTGTTGCCAATTTGGCTGATTTGGCGGACTTGTTGCCTCAGAACCAGAGGGCACAGTTTTCATATTTTCAACACTAAACCATCTTTCAAATGTAAATACGCAATATTGGCTTCAGCGGTGGCTACGTTGTTGTTTTTAGAAGCCATGCTGGCATGCCGGTTGGAGGTCAAACAGAGCATGAGTGAGAGCGATTGACGCTCACGTCCAGTGGCTGCCAACGGGAACGTTCAGTTCAGCAAATATGAGCGTGTTCATTGAATGCCGCTCTCTTAGGGCATTCATGTACAACACTGCAAATATCTAATTCCCTGAATTCAGTGTTAGTAGTTATTGCTCTTAAGCGTAAAGCACCACTTTACATGCAGGGCGCCCAGAATCGCTTTAAAAAGGGCAGTCGCAGGGGTTTATGTTGCATGGGCTATGAATGTCCTAGTTATGATTATTAGCTTCGACCACGAGGTGTCAAGAGGTGAAAAAGGATGAATGAATGCATCTACTGTCAAATCACAAACCTGAAAATAATTTGCATCACTACAAAAAAGCTAGGGTTTTCCATGGATGGCAATTGCAAGGTTTTGCATGCCTCGCTGAAATGCTGGAAGGTCCTCCAGCAAATTTCTCCCACACAATAATGCAAATTATTTCTAATTTTCATATGACTATCTGGCTTCCGTTTATTTTCTCTAGAGCACTGGTATTTCCAGACACATTTTTTCCAATAATTCTGTTGGCGTTTCATGCAACACTTTGGCCTAACTCTATACACAGACATCAATTGAATAAAGGAATTAATCGTGGTCACCCAATAAGATGTTCCGCACAACTCAAACCATAAACAGACATCAGACATAAACCAGAAAGCCTCTGATTCCAAACTCTAGGCAGATCTGAGATCTGTTTACAGAGTAGACTGACCCTGGTAAACACCTGGAAGAAAAGAGCCAGACCACCGAGCTTACTAAACAAATACGGTTTACATGACGATGATTACCATACTGACTGACATAGAGACAACTGAGGAGACGCAAGAAGAAACGCACATCCATGGAAAGGTACATGACGGATGGAAAGAAAGAGTTCCATTCATGAGGAGCACATGCTCCCTCCACAGTCGAAAACATGGCTGCAGGGGTTTGAGTTGTATTATGACAGGATGCCATAAACTCTGTCCTGCGTACATGCTTACATAAAAGACCCACTCCATGGGGTTTTCCCAAGGGACGGAAAGAGGTTTATTAAATGCAGTTTCATTACGAACGCCGGAACCAGAGTCATCAAGTAAGTGTATCCCTATATACACACATGGATTTCTTCAAATATTTGGGTGCAGAGATTAATGTGTCTGCATCTGCTACCGGGATGCTTTGGCCGGATGATGCAACATGTATGTTTCTGTGTAGGCGCATTCCCTCGCATTTACAGCAACCAACAGTAAGTGGTGTAAAGCCACCCCCTGCTCTGACCACATGAGCTCATCTGTGGAATTGGGGAAGTCTGCAGCCTTGCACACCGTTAGGTTACTGATTGAATTCTGACAGAACTTGTAGAAAAATGCGGTTATCTGCAAGCCAACAAACCATGCACACACAAGGTGATGTGATAACAGCCAGAGCTAAAAATAGAACCACAACACTGAGGCTATTTTTAGCCCTTGAAAGCACTGTCCTTATGGGCGTGTGGATGAGGCAACGAGGAAATGAGGGCAATTAAACCCAGCTCCGCCTCAGGACTCTCGTGAGCCTGGCAATGTAGAAAAATTGTATAAAATATGTAAGTGTATAATGTATGTGCAAAATGTATAAAAAATACGGTGTTTCTCATAATAATTGTGTTTCGCATAGAACAGACTGAGGGAGATGGAGTCCCCCCGTCCAGAAAAAAACACCATCCGTTCTGTCAAAGCTATTATATAATATAACAGCAAACTAACACCTCATGCCATGAGCTTCGACAGTTGCCACAGACACCATGGATGTAAAGGTTTGACTGTAAGAAGGGTTGACATACAAGGTTTTTTTTTACAACGATGGTGGCTTTTGTGGTTCAGATTATATTTTGTCAACTGTTTAGGATCTTTAATGGATTGGAATGAAATCACTGGGTTGAGATAACTAATTAGGATATGGCAAAGCACGCCTACCTTATTGGGTCGCAATTCAACTAAAGCGGCATTCTTCAAGATGGGCTCAGGGTAATTGCGATTCATGGCTGCGGTCGAGAACATACAGTAAACAGTCCAAAGAAAAGGCGTCTTAACTAATCAGACGTTATTTGAGTGGCATTTTGACAGTATCTTTTAATTGGATTTATTTGGGTCAAATAGCCTAACACATTAACAGGAACCCTTGCAATAAAACGTGACGGATGGGCTTTGAGGTGTCACGCCTTAGGCCTTTACTACTCGGCACCTTACTCACATCCTGGTTTTTGGTGGGAGTGGAGCCGTGAAGCAACGATCCAAAAGGCGCACAAAAGAGATCACAGGAAGAGAAACTCGAGCACGTCACATCCCACAAAAACAATGAGTGCTAGTTAGTCTTTCCATTTGATGTCACCAGGGAAACAGGTTCAGGAGGCCCGCTCTGCGGCCCTTCCGGAGTTGCATCACAGCAAGGGGGTGATACATTTCCTTAGACCAGGCAAGGCCCTGGGGGTAGGGCTGGCATGACATCCGATACAGGGTTTCCTACAACACCATTCAACCCCTCAATGAAGACAGGTACAGGAAGTAGCTGCAGACAATGTTGCGTGATGAAGTGATGCATGGTAGGAATGCATGCGTGCGCTTTTCAAAGAGAGCAAAATGTGTGACACAATTGAGAAAACAATGACTTGGAAATGCCAGTGATTGAATCTATATGATGATCGGGTTACTCTGGCCAACCGCACGGGTCAGTGCCACAGTACACTAGTTCAATACAACTGTATTCAATATGTCATAATATTTGAATAATAATACAGTGCAATAACAAAGAATGTCATTGCTCTGGTTCCTCACCTGCAATTCAGTGTTATTCTTGCCCTGGGAACATCAACTTGAATACTTAAAAGATTCCGTTGAGAGGAAAAAAACGAAATATGACACTGCTAATCATTTGAAATGGCCTAGAAATGACCTGGCATTTCCTACAACCCAAGTATGAGTATGTTGACAACAGGGTAATGTTCCACTACTTTCTTCAGGCATGTTGGACTGACCCTGGTAGGCGTGTCCCCACATGGCACTCTTTGGGAATGTGATTCCTCCTTCCTCCTAACCTTTCCCATTTTGTGATATTAGACTGATGATGAAATTCCTGATGCAGTGAGAAATAGTAACCACTGCTCATGTTCCAAATATTTGAAGTCAGAGTAGGCAAGGCAAGGCAACTTTATGTATATAGTACTTCAGGATAAAAAATGCTTTGTAGAAAGTGTTGCATGAAAGTGTATGTATCAATGTATTTAAGATTTAGCAGAAAGCTAAAGCAAACAGCTATTTGTAGTTTGTAAATCCTGCTTTCCCATGCTTTGTGTTTTACACTGGGAATAATTAACAGATTGGTCTCAGAAGATCTTAGTGGTCCAGAAGGTCATAATCAGGTATATACTTGCCCTAAACCATGTAGGGATTTACGGGTAAGCAGCATGACCTTAAAAATCACCAAACAATTTAAATTAAATACAGAACTATTTTTATATTATTGTCATTGGTCATTTTAAGTAAATATTGGACCTTTCCACTAACTACAACCGCTAAAACTATGTTGCAAGAAAGTAGAGACGTAACATGAAAGTGCATTCAGAGGTCACTTTGAAAACAAAAGGAATTGGTTTGATGACAGCACCAAAACCTCAGCCCAACCCTAGAATAAGCTTGACTGAGATGACTAAAGTTGTGATGCATCGTCCAAACCGACAAACATCCCACAGAAAAGAGCAGTGATTAACAAAAAATGACACAACTTCCTACTTATGTTAATGATTTTTTCAACAGTCTGGTAGACCACACATAAATACTATACGTTCAAGGGATTTGGCATGAGGGGGAAACAGAATGCCTACTTGCCACCTATAGAACTGATGTGTGGTTGGCAGCAATTCAACTTGGGTCGCCTGTGTAAACATGTAAACGCACCTGCTGAGATTAGCACCAAAAAAGAAATCCCAGACAAGCCTTAGGCTTGCCATCCTGTTTTAGGATACATTTAGTTGGTTGAGATATGTATTTCCTAATCTAGTGAATTAGAAACCTTTTTTGTAGTTTAAGAGAAGAAAATGTCACAACTTAATAGATCGAACATAAAATTAGTTATATTCCATTATTAGTTACAAGGCACACCCCAATAACAGCAGGTGAGATTCATTGTCAACACTTATGTTTACTGGATGACCTGGATGACACATCACCGCCACAAAGCTCACACATACTGCGGTTGGGCTGCAGCGTAAAATCTCCGGCTGCTTAAGGAGGGGGCGGACTTGCAAGGGGCGGGATATGACGTAGGGTAGAGGGTCGCAAGAAGCAGGATCGGGTTTGTTTTGGTTTGACCACAGACAGCACCGAGGCAAAACGGGCAAAACTCATCGCGATCATCAAGAGAGTCTTTTTTGGCTTCATTTAACATCTAACAAACAATGTAGTTGATTTCTGTGTTTAACTGAGAAAACAGGGAGTAGAAGGACGGGACCCTATAATGTTCAGTTAACTGTTGTCAATAATAATTGTTACAAGAGTAGCGCGCGTGCGTGTGGACGAGCGAGGAGAGCGAGTGGTAGCGAGTGCCACTTTAGTGAAGTAATGAACAGCCTGTCACAAATCGGTGGCCGCTTCATTCCAACCATATTCAAACGTATAAGCAGACCCAGTGCGGGTCAAAGTGAAGTGAGTGTGTGTTACCCCCGAGAACACCGACCTGGAGGGAACGGCTATCCTGTGCTCCTCGCTCCCCGGCCTGGGAGCTGACAGCCGGAAAGGTGTAACGTAATAATAAAAATAATTTTTCTATATACGCGTGCCGCCGTGAACTCATGTATTGTAATTTATTGTATGACGTGTACTTTGAGGGTTACGATAAGACCTATCATTTTGCGTTCACCATGACTCTGAAAAGCAGTGCTACATTCAAATATTTTTTAAACCATTCAGCGAACAACAGGCGATAGGATGATTATCGATTTGGGTGCGGGTTTCATTCAATACACACCGAAGCGTCATCAACACACAATTTCTGCCGGCTAAAATACTACCTCAGGGTCTTTTTTCAGGAGGTCCAAACGTCAGGATATGTCATTCAGATATACGGCTCGTCGGTAGAATAGGTGGTTGTACATCCATATGTGAAAGCAGCTTTGGTTTTGTGAGAGCGTGGACTCCATTGGACACAAACAGTCTCTCACACACACACACACACACACACACACACACACACACACACACACACACACACACACACACACACACACAC
>JAOPUA010000169.1:15748976-15762264 GCA_027122455.1 Trisopterus luscus | reverse complement strand
GTGTGTGTGTGTGTGTGTGTGTGTGTGTGTGTGTGTGTGTGTGTGTGTGTGTGTGTGTGTGTGTGTGTGCCAACATGTGCATGTGGTGAGGTTGGAAAGACAGATTGGAAAACACAAAATGTATTCGCAATGTTCTCACAAGTAAACCCACATAAACAATTAAATAAACCAACATACGGCTACGGGACATGCGGGACGAGCCAGCCATTCCAATAATGCCGGACCCCCTAACCCCCACCCTCTCAGCACCACCCACCACCCCCCATCCCTGGACGCTGCGCCCAGCAAGCTTGTTGGTGAGGAATACAGGAGGAATGTGAATCTCTAATGAAAAACACAGCGACCACAAATAGCTCCGCGCAGTATGTGTGGAAAAAAATGTGTGTATGTGTCAGGTTGGGAGGCAAGTCTGAGTAGGAGGTGGCGGGGAGGGTCGGATGATGAGGATGATGAAGATGACAGAGAGCTGCTGGTGAAACACAGTCCCTCGCCTTTATGGAGGTGAAAAATGCCTCTTGACATATCTCTGTCTTTGTGTGACACACCCCTTGCTGTGTGTTGCATGTAAGGCTGAGTTGTTTCGTTTTTATGTAAACTTGTTATTACATATTTAATATATATACAAGCTGCTGGCAGTGGCACTTTATTGTTTGTAATTATAATAATACCAATGTCTTACTGCAATTCTCACCCTCTGTAATTTCAGTAAACAATATGCTCTAGTTCTTGGGATTATTATGCATTCCTTTGGCAGCACCACAAACTCAATTGTATCTTTTTATAAATACATACCTTTTGTAATATCATTCCTCACCTAGCTGCCTGCAGATGAAACGCTGGAGGAAATCACATCTCAGAATGAGGCCGCAAACAACTCTGGTCCTATTATACATATTAGTGTCTTGTGCATTAAGTTCCATCCTGTCCCTTGTCATTGTCTCTCTTCTGTGGAGGTCAGGGAATCATCCCGTAGACTCAGAGCCCAATCAGAGTCTTACCACCCAACCTCAGTATCATATTGAAATTAAAAGCATACTTTAATTTATTTTATTGTTATAGAAATAGTGTTATGATAATTCTTATGTGTGTGTGTGTGTGTGTGTGTGTGTGTGTGTGTGTGTGTGTGTGTTTGTGTGGGTGTGTATGTTCTGAAGATTTTCTAGAAATCCTCCCCTTATCATTAAACAACCTCTGGTGGTGGTGCTGTTGACACCTTATTAAACCAAGAAACCTTTCTTTTTTTCTGTCCCCCCTCAATGCCTCTGCCATGCTGCTGATAGCTATTATCTATGACTAATCGCACTAAGCAGACTAACAGCTACCTGGAGTGGGAAAAGAGAGACGGAAGCTCATTAGCCGGAGGTGAAGACTGCTCCTTCTGTTCCTTCAACATAGGGCATGGGTACATGGGTACGCACTTGGATGTCCCCATCAAAACACCTCATACGCTGACGGGATACACCATATACCGTCTGTTCCCCAACGACAGAATAGGTTGTTTGTTTATGTCGTTCAAACGACCCATTTGGTCGCTTTAGCACCCTATTGACTGTTGGAAGAAACATCAATATGTCATGTATTTCAAGGTTCTGTCTTGCCAAAACAAAATGGATGACATTTGTTTTATTGTAAGTAGAAAATGGAACATTCTAAGATAGTTTCATCAATAAAATGTGTTTTCTAGTGATACATTTGAATTCTGCAGTCAGTGGCTGTATATCATTTTTAAGTATTTAGTTACTGCAAGCTTTTCTATTGCTGCCATTGTGATTCACAAGGCCGCTGCTGTCCCTGAGGCCACTCAGCTTGCATGTGGTCTGAACCAATCTCCTTTCGTTGTGTAGTCATCTAATCTGTTGTGTTGATCTTTCAAACAAAAAAATTATCAAGGGACCCAGGGATGACATTTATTCCTCTTTCAGACATATTAGGGCAAAGTGTATTTTTGGGACAAAACTGAAGTTTATGTCCATAAAAACTGAAAGAAATCCATTCCAAAGGTTCCTCAAATAAAAACATTTTGATTAGCAAGATTAATATTCTAAATAATGCCGCTTTAAATGATTTTGACAACAATCTGTTTCGTCTTCCTTTTCATTTATTTATACATTAACACTTACAACTTTAAAGCGGGATTCATTTGTCATGATTATCTTGTACAACATAAAGTATATATAAAACCAACATATAGAATGGATATTTCGGCGGAAGCAAAGCAGCCTAGCCCATCCCAAAGAAGAAGAGCAGCATTTTTTATTTTCCTGATCATCCTACTAAACAAAATGTATTTATAAAATTAACCTTTTGAAATAAATTTTCAGCAGAAGCAAAGCAAACATAAACTTGCATTGTGCCCATCAAAAACATGTCATCCCAATCTGTCCCAAAGAAGAAGGGACGGAGGGAGGCACTGAAAAATCTATTTTTTTATTAAAAGAACATAATCAATCATCAAATAACACATATCGTAGAAGCTCAGATGGCTAATGTTACACAAGGTCCAGTCAGTGATTTAAACAGCATGCAAGCTGCGCGGTTTCATGAATATCATATGTGAATATGTGAATATGAATATATGAATAGATGAATCACCATGGCAGTGATAGAAAACGTTGCATTAACTAATAAACTAAACATTGTATACTTTCACTGACTGAAGACAATGAAAATGAAATGCACCTTTATTGCTGGAAATGTTATCAAAGAGCATTTGAAAGCCAAAACTATCTTAAATGTTATCCTTACCAGCAATATCATGATTTTCATCAATTTTGTTTGGGCAGACAGAACCATGATACATTGCTGTTTCTTTAAACTGTCGATAGGGGGCTTAAACCTTAAAGTGGGAAGCTTTGGAAGATCTATACAAGCAACCTATTCTGTAGCTGAGGTTGGAGATCACACTGCCTTACACTATATACCGTACAGCATTTAGGCCTTCAGTGTGTGTGTTTGACTCCAAGCCTAAAGGTTCCATCCCCAGAGTCCATTGCAATTCATGTAAGCATCCTTGAGCAAGATGCTTTACCCCTACCTGATCCATAATGACCAGTAGACCTATCTGTAATCAATGTAAGACACTTAGGTGAAATGCATTTGCTAAATCATCAAATCAAAAATCTATCAAAAACAATGTCCTTGGTTTGTGTGAGCAAAGATAATAGATAATTGTGTCTGCGTCTTTTGGTAATCATTCCTGCTATTACTGAAATAGCTAAAGCAACTAATAAGAATCTTTCAAGTCTGACACTTTTTTGGGGAAATTTCTCTGAAAGATGGGTGATTGGTTCTGTGTAACTGATTGGGATTAGTTAGTTAACTGCTAACATTTTCCTGGAAAGTAGCAATGTCTATTCAGGCTTAGATTGCTTATATGTTCTCATGAGGCTATTTAATAGGGCTACATTGTGAGTAGGGAAAAGGTTAATATAATAAAGGTTAAAAAGATTATATAATAAAGGTTAATTCAGCTATGCCCATGAGCATTATACCATTTTACGCAAAATGAAAATGCGGGTATTTATTGCAAAAAGAGGTGAGCTCCTTGCATCACATGAAGCAGTTTCCATGGGGATGCTGTCTAGCCAATGATCGCCTGGTGTGTTCCGGAATGTAATCAAAGACACGAACACTGCTCACTCCACCTGAGAAGATCATACGTATCCCTGATCAGATTCTCAATGCTAATTTGATGTGTCTAAAACAACCTTTTCAGGATTGGATCATCCTTCACTTACACTTTAACTCTACGCTTGCAACAAATGTCAAACTTAGCAGGATACCCAACTGCTAATACTAGTATATTAAGTGAGTGGGGAGAATTTCAAGGGGATAGCTGTGATGACTTATGTGTGGGGGTTTAAACATATAGGCTATATTAGAGGTTATTTAAAGAAAACTAAAGAATGCCTTGAGAATTATGCATGCATTATGCATCATTCACACCATGTCATTTGCAGGAGATACGTGTGGAACCGTGGCTGTGGTCGGCAATGATGCATGCTCAAGCAGCATGATGGCTTGAAATAATATGCAAATGGTGTGTTCTGATGTATCAGTGTCATCAGTGTGTGTTTGGAAGGGGCGGCTGGATGGGAAACATCAACTTGACAGAAGCAGATCGGGCCATTCCGTCATTATTTACTGTATGCATTTCAACTGTGCGCAGGACCCCGCACTCAGAGGCTTATCTGTCTCATCTCTCAATGGCATCTCTGTCCCTTTGCCAGGTCATGAGGACGAGAACTTAACATGCAATAAACATCCGGAAGACAGCATGCAAAATACATCATAGCTGCAGTTTGTTTTTTTCCTATTGTGAGGAAGAGGAAGAGAGAGCGGGTGAGAGAGAGAATAGGCAAAGAGGGAGAGAGAGGAGATGGGAGGGAGCTAGGCAGTGAAAGAAAGAATGAGGGTAAGAGGGGGTACAAAAGAGAGCCATAGAGGGTGAGATGGGAAGAGAGAGAGAGAGGGAGGCAAAGGATAAGTGAGAGAGAGATAGGGGTAGATGGGAACCGGGGGGGGACAGTGATTTCTGCAGGGCATTGCGAGGAGAGGTTTATGGCTCACTGAGAGCCCCATGATTGAAAAATTATTGCCGTGAACCGCATGGGCTTCTTTCTACTTCTGTCTCTCTGTCACTGGGTCACTCAAAGTTCACTCTTGAGTAAACAGGCAGCGACGCTTCGGATAATAGTCGGTTCAGTCTTGAAAAAAAGAACATATGCAAAATATAAATGTTGATGTCTTTTTTTTCTTCTGGTTGTTTCGCTTCCCTCCATATCTATTAATACAATTTTCTGCTGTCACTTTTGAAAGAATGTACACCCTCATGAAACTCATTCTAACAACAATGTAGTTCTCAAAGAAACAATTTGGTTTACAGAAAGACTATTGTAGGCACAGTTATTAAAGCTTACAAATAATTGGTCATTTCATCATCAATATATTCAGATAACACCATTATGTTTTCATACTTGAGCAGAATTACGCCTTGTTCTGTTTACCACTCATCACCGTAAATGCATCAACATAGTGTTTAAGGTGTTTAAGGACAACAACCGGTAAAGAAAAACGTTTGATATATGCAGCTCAGGCTAAAGTTTAAATGATTATTCTTCTGACCTTACTCAAAGGGGAGTCATTATAAAGTGCAATTGCAGTAGGTAAAAACGTATTTTTAATTCTGTCCTTTTTGCAGCTTAGCTGCCGTAGCCTCCCACTAAAAACATTATTTTGCTTACACACTCGGTTGTGTTAGGGTCGGGATGCATGTTATTGTCCATAATGTTCAACAGTTTCAGTACCGATTCTGATAGGGATTTCAATAATGTTATAAATAAAATCACATCATATAATCGATATTTGATTGCAAGAATTTAACAATGAACGCACCCAAACCTGCCACTCGCCACCTAGCCGTCCGAGCTATGCCTGTTCCCATCACACAGTTGTTATTGATTTTTTTTGATTCTGAAAGTCTCCAGCCTACTAACTTGGAGAGGCTCGATGTACAAATTGTGACTTTAATGAAATGCTTTCGAAATGTCTGCAGTTAATGCATAATAAAGACGGCATTATGCTCAAGATGTGTTCAAGATAGTCATTCTTTTCAATAAGGTCTTGGTAGATTCTCAATTGTCTTGATACCAAGCTTATCTTTGCGTTGACATTTATGGACAATTAAATGTATTTGGTCCCCTTCAATCTGTGAGCCTAGAAACCCTGGCTAGGGCCACCGCTAATGCATGTTTGATTAGAATACAAACCTGCACATATCCAACATGCTAGGTAAGGCTTCAGAAATAAATACAGTGTGTATATGTTTCATGGGAGAGACTGTGTGTGATCCAGAACCGATGGGTGGTGGTGGTGACTAACTTGCATGGGAAGGTGCCAGTAGGAACTGTCATTGTAGCCACTATTTAATCAAGTGTTTACTTGGGATGGTGCTGTCACTGCAGTGATGCCTGTACGGTCGCTGTGATTAAAATAATAGACAGGACTTAATGCCAGATGAGTGTGTGTGTGTGATGTGTGTATGTGTGTGTGTGATGTGTGAATGTGTGTGTGTGTGTGTGTGTGTGTGTGTGTGTGTGTGTGTGTGTGTGTGTAATATTTTGTGACAGAAATAATCTACAGATGACACACAAATACCAACTGATTCTTTACTGCAATAATACAGAATGCAAAAGTATGCTCAGCATCTAGAGAGGAGAGGTAAAACTGAACACAAACACTTTTTTTTCACCTGACATTTTGATATTTTTTGATGAAACAGCAGACAGATTTTAATCCGACCAGACCTGACATTTTGATTCCTTTTCATTACTGTTCAACTATTGTAGCTAATGTCAAATTATCTACTAGAAGGCTATTGGAAAATAGAAAATGTTGAGCCAAGGAAATAAAGAATAAGGCGGCATTAGACAGACAATGTTCAGGGAAGGTCAAACTAATAATAGATAGATAGAAACCAGTTGAAGTTTAAGGCCAAAACTGTCAGGGCTGCAGAACACTGATTCAACATTGATTTGAGATCAGTCTCACCTAAAATCATTTGATTTCAAAATCATGTCTTATTTAAGCCACTGCACTGGGGTTATAGGCCAGTGCTGAGTCTTGAGTTGACCAGATTGTTAACGTAGTGTTTCTGTCCTGTATGTATTTTTTGTCTACTCCTTTCCCATTATTTTGAATAAAGTCAATGTTTTTAGGGGGTCTGTTTACAAGCCGACTTTCCAGTGGTATTCTTTCCTTTTTGACAAACACCAACAGTCTATTATTCTGCATTTTGTTAGTTACCAATCATAACCATTAAAAACACTACACTGTACTGAGTCGTAAATAACCCTAATGATTTACATTTTGTGTGAAGGTATAGAACAAGGACAGACAAATACAGAGACATAATTGTTTTATTCCTTAAAACCTCCCAGTGGAGATTATTTATTATTACGTGTTAGAAACTCTCAGTTCAGTCATTCACCACAATTTTTTTGTCAGCAGCACATTATGTCTAATTCTCTCCTAAAAAGGGAAGGAAGGCATAATAATAAAAAAAAACAATGGCTGTATGGGGGCACATACTTTAGTTACAGTTTTCCATTACCATCCAAAACCAAGTGAAAGTATTATAAGTGCTGGAAGGAAAAGTTAGCTATTTTGAGTGTAGCCCAGGGGTAGCCAAACTTTTCTAAACCATGGCACCCGTTGACAGTCGCTCCTCCCCTGTAAATAAACAAAGGGAAAACATTAATAATCTTCACATAACTAAAGCATCTTTCGCACCCATGTAAATGAATGGGATAACCTTTCAGGCACTGTCAGGGACTTTCACTATTCACACATGGTTAGCAGCAAGGTTATGGAACATTTCCGTCTTGCACCTTTTCACGCATGGCAAAGCCGGAATAGATGGGCCGAGCAATGGCATTAATGCAAAACGTATGGATGATCACTTGATAAAACATGAAGACTGAAAGGAGCACCCGCCTTTCTGAATAGTTTCAATTTCTGTCCATCCTTGAAAAAGCTGATTGTTTGCAAACAAAAGGAGCTGTACTAATATTGTTATCGATCAACCCGAAAGCATTAAACATTTACGCTTTAACAGTACGTTATCGGTGTAGTCTTGTGATTGGTCTTGCTTGCTGCACGTGAAAGCATCTAAAGTCTTACGGACGTAACCCTTGTTGTGTCTTATTTGCGGTAATGTTACTGCTTTCATTCACAACATAGCCATACTGGCAGTGCACCGGAAATGTTACCAGATTTCTAGAAGGAAAATTGTGTGAGGATTAAAGGGAATATTAAGCCCTGTTGTCTTTCACAGGACCGTAGATGTGGAAATTGTTCCACAACATTTATGTAATAGACGGCATGATGTGCGAAAGGGCCTTTACTGAGTGCTCTTGCTAGTTAGGGGAGAGTGGGAACAAGCGTTGCCAGCTGGGAAATGTTAAAGTACAGTACCAGAGTCATATAATGACCATATCTTTGCGAACCTTTTCGTACTCAAGTTATAACCAAGAGAAGAAATAGGATAAACTATTTATGTACAATGTGTTTTACACAGTGTGTAAAAACAAATTAAGAATTGCTAATGTAGTTATACATGTTGACTCACTTAAATAAAAATGTTAGAAGCAAAAGATAACATGCACACCAGGAAGAAAGCAGCCATGCCTCCCGCTCTGGATCTTCAATAAGTGTTGATGTTTTGGAGAATACTTGCTCAAGTATATTACAATTTCTAATAAGGACATAAATTTTCTGTACTTTTTAAATTCATGTGTATATGAAAACAAATATTGGCAGCTTTTTAGGTTAAAGGTTAAAGGTTAGTTGCCGGAAGAATCTGGATAAAAAACACCTGAGATTCCAACCATGCACTTTGCCGTGAATCTATTTAATAGATTCTTATTAGAATTTATTTCTGATTAGGCAGCCACATGCAGCTCTGATCGCTGTCCCATTTTGTTGCCACCTCCAGCAGTGACGCCTTAATTACTCTTACAGCCTTGACTTTATCTTCGCTGCCATTTCCTACCTAACATTTGTGTCTACAGTGCAATCCTAATTACTCTTATAAGGATGGGCAAGGTTGGAAAAAAGGGAAGGAGAGAGAGCAAGGGAGAGAGACAGAATATAAAAGCTTAAGAAATAAAAAAAGGAAGCAGAGCACGTTGGGGGTTCAGACATTTTGATTTGCTCAGCACCTGCTCCACAAGAGGGTACGATTATCATGTTGTCATAATTACACACCTGGCAGTCAATTTCCTTGTAATTATTTGGGATCAAAGAAGGAACACATCTTCAATTAAGGACAGGTCTGTGACATAAATCAAACCTGACAGGTGAATGACCAGGTCTCTTTAAGGTCCAGATGGCATAATCCCAAACCACTAGAGGAAAAAGCATTAGCCGTCCCATCATGGTCTACACAGGGGAATTTATAAACTAATACATGTATCTCTCTCTCTCCTCTAAGAAGCAGTATATAAAGAACCTTAAAACCATACTTGAGTAAAAGTAGACATACCGTTCTAATGTTGCTACATATTCTTGGGGGTAACTTCTGTGTACTGGAGCTTCATTTAATGCACAGTAACTTGTAGCTTAGCTCACTACACTTTCCAAGTAGCTTTGCAAACACTGGCACTGGGTTAATCTTCGCAGCTGGCTGCGGCCTTTTCTGGTGCTCTTCAATCTGGACAGATTGACTGAGAGATTTGCTATTTTGCTGAACTCGGTTGCAAAGTTGCCTTGTAGACATGCCTGGGGGCGATAAGGCAAGTAGGTACAGATCTCATACCATCAGAAAGATGAGAGATAAAGACTTGTGTCTTCACTATTCCAGGAACTGCAGAGGAAATATGGGTGGCATGCAAAAAGTTACATTGACAATCACTGCTGATTAAAATGTATTGTAGTCAAAAGTACATTTATTTACAAATGAAGTAGAGTAAAAAGTGAATGTTGAGTTAGGGTTAGGGGTTGGAGAAGTCTTATCAGGTGAAACGGCGAAAATGTGAGAGCTGGAGAGAGGAAATAGTTTTTTTCCTCACACTTCTTTTTGTCTCCTTTTGTACTTTGGGCCGTGTCCAGTTAAACCATGCCACGCTGATTTACATTGCCATTAACATTTAAAACGCGTTGAATAGCCGCATCCCAGAGGGACAATCTCCGGGGTCGGCCAATGCATGCCCACCAGGAGGATACAACCACCCGGCAGGGCGCACTTTGCCAACACGTAAAAACAATGTTCACCACGAAAGATTGTGACCTACTAGGCTTGGCAAAAATAGCCAGGGCCCATTTTCTGTTCCAGTCCAACCCAGCGGGCATTGATGGGGGGCCATTACCCCAAAGGGTTAGATTGCAACCCGTTTTCCAGGATTACAGCTGCGACATTGTACCTGAAGTTGTCCTTTCAAGTACAAAGTTGCCCAAAAGATACTTAAGTAGAGCAACAAATTACACCTACTTTCATTGAGGATAGGAAGGCATCGTTGACAAATATACTACCGCTTCCATCTCCTATTAAGATTTTGTGGCAAGACTTCACTTGAGTGGTTCCCAACCTTTTTCGGCAGTTGCCATTTTCAAACACTGAAAATGTTTACAACCTGAACTGTAACTTCTGTGTAAATGCTTCCAAATAAATAATTATTACAGAATGATGTGCCAATAATGATAATGTCCCGGGGAATGTAATGACAACCCCATACTACTAATAGTTCTTTGCTCACGGCTATGAATCATTAGGAAGTTTGAACATGGGGCATCTATAAAAATCACTAAAAACTATGTGTTTTTGTTATATTTGTATCAAGCCCTTCAGCCTCCTGCACCAGACATTCACAGCACTCTGCAAGTGGTGCAGAGCACCGGGGGAAACCTTGACAGCTCCTATCTACCTTAATGATTCATTCAAGCCTCTGCTCTTACGAGACGATTAGAGACTAAAGCCCACTTGGAAATGTTCTCTACCTTCCAGCATGTGAGTGTACCGAGTGTGTCTGGATGGAGGTCTTGTTGAAAGGGGTTGTGTAGACTAGGTGTAAGATGTGGGTGTATCACAAGGCAAAACCTTTAGAAACACATGAGAGGAGAGGAAAGGAAAAGAAGAGAGAAAGAAGGCAAACACAAATCGCTTCTTCAGTGTCTCTCAGAACGCTTTTTATTTCCCCATGCATAGTTTGGACAAGAGTGTAATGGAACATGAGATTGAAATGAACTAAAGTATAATGGTTAACAAAGAAAAAAATGTAAGAAATGAACGGAGAAAAAACAAAAGCTCATCCTGACATTCATTAGGTATCCTCCGTTGTCGATCAAATGAATTAGAACCAATCACAAAGTGTACTTTTTTATTTTGCGTGAGCGGGTCCAGATCTTTCAAGGTAGTCCTTCAAGGTAAAACAATGTGTTTTAGGTGAGAAAAAAGTGCTGTACAAACATAAATATATTACAAAAGACAAGCTTCCAAAAAAACTAAAATATTCAGCACAATTCGATTGCAACGCAGCGCAATAAACAAAAAAACAAATTTGAACGCAGCGCAATAAACAAAAAAACAAATTCGAACGCAGCGCAATAAACAAAAAAACAAATATATGAAAATGAAATGAATGGTTTGAATTGTTTTAGGAGACGGCTGTTTCCTCTCCCGTCTTTGCTCTTTTGAAGGGATCAAGTAAGAAACAAAGACTGATATTGTAAACAACTTGAAAAAAATCTGCACTTGAACATCACTGTGGCCGAAAAAACAAGTAAAAATCTTCCTGTTTGTTTTCAAAACAGAAACAAAGGTTAAATTGATGGGTTCCCAAACCATGTGTGTTGATGAATTTTCCGCTTTGGTGGCTTTTTAAAGTTTGACATCATCATAGACATTGTAGTTAACCTTTTGTACTGGTAAAATAATGCAATCATTTTACATCTGAACATTTGTCAGCCAATCATACAGCACAAGAACAGTGATTTTCAGCAGCGGTTTGTAAATCGGGACAATTATAAAGCACGTTATACAGAGTTTTGCAAGATGTGAGAAAAAAAAAGAAAACAATAAACAGACAAGTGAAGGCGTTATTTAGCAGTTGGTATAGTGTAACAGCCAGCAGTGTAACGGTGATCTTCCTAGCCCTGCGAACCTGAAGAGACTCAAAAGATGTCAGTCATCTCCCATCTGAAACTAAATGTAACGCCATTAGTTACGACAAACTGAAGCCAGTAACCTGACCATACCATACCCACCCACGTACCAAAAAGAAAAAACAAACACAATTGCATTGAACAGTTTTCGCTTACAGCCTGTGTGAGTGTGGGAGCAATAGAGAGTGAGCGGAAGAGAGAGAGAGAGATGATGCGATCGAGTTCACCCCCACGTACGACCAACACACACCTTCATTACCGGACAGAAACAAGTCCCTTCAAAAGATGGGCTTATCTCAAAGAAAACTTACATCAGATCCAAGAATACACAAAGTGGGTTTTCTCAAAGATTGATAATAAAATAATCAGTTAGAGAACGGCACTCTAAAAGAGAAGCACAGACCAGGTGTCCTGTTTTTGATGCAGCTCAAAAAAAGCATTATATATGTATATATATATATTTATATAAATATATGTATTTATAATGCATTTTTTTGCTTTACAATGACATCACACTCAACCATCATTTCAGCTCTTATTTCACCAAACACCATCATTGTAATGGAAACAGCAAACTCAACCCTCCTGATCTTTGAAAGTCCCGTGTCCAATACGATTTGATCGCGACGTGACATGAATTAGCAGGGAGCCTGAGCGGGCGCTACTGTTGTCATTTCAAACCCCACCGTCAATTTCAAACAATCGAGTACAGTGGAGAAAAGGATAAGACGCCAATGTGGTAGCAAGTCAGGTTCACCGCGATCGGGGGTGATTACCGTCTGAGATACCACACACACACGTCTACACTTTTAAGATAACACACTTCAATACACCTGGATCCCAAAAAACGTCTCCTTCGAACAGTATTCAAAAAAATAAATCAAATAAAAAGTACAAATACTCTGGTGGACAATAAGTAGGTAGTATCCGTTGACGTGAAAACAGTGAGGACTAAAAGATAAATAGTTCACATTTTTTGTCTCTCAATTTAACACAAAGAAAATAAAAGTGGTAATGAATGTAGAACACATTAGCTTCAAATATTATCCTTCTGTAATGGGTAACATGGCAATACCACATATTTGCTTTCATCTAAGAAAACACGCAAGCTTCTCTAGTAAGCAAGAAAGAGCCAGTGTTGAAACCAAAAGCCTTATAGAATTCTTTCTGAGACATCTTACACTATGCACACATGATAAAAAACATTAAAACCATGATCAAGTCCTTTTTCTTCCCCCACACAGAAATAAATTGATTTTTTAAAAGCTTTGAGAGCTCGGGGAACGACAAATTATTCAGAACCAGCGTACTCATTTGTAATCATCGTACAAGACTGCCTCAAACAACCAAAAGGCAGATCACTGCCACAATCAACAATTCAGTTAGACAGAGTGACAGTGAAGGGTCCAGGGGGGATTCGTCTTTTAATCTTCTTAATTTTAGCGTCCCCTGATACAACCATCTGAACAGTATTAATGTTTCTGTGTCTCTTGGTTTGGGCCGAAGTTATCTGGGGGACGAGGCAAAACACTGGCTAGTGCAGGCAGAAGGGTGGGTTTAGCTAGGTCAGTGGCTAGCTGGTTCGCTAGCTAGCTAGGTAGCACATTCATCTCAGCGTTTAGTGTAATAC
>JAOPUA010000169.1:15666110-15680593 GCA_027122455.1 Trisopterus luscus | reverse complement strand
TTTTTTGTGCTTATCACAGCCTTCCATCTCAACCGCCAAAATCCAGGCCCAGGCATCTGCCCCACCCTCTCTCCCACCCCTAGTGGGTCCTGCCTGCATCTTATCCGTCCATCAAGGAGAGGAGCCCTTATCGGTCAGGGAGATCTCCAACCGTTAGGGGAGGATGACGCACAAGGAGACGCATACAAATATCCATTGGCTGCAAAGCTCACCATCGCTTTCACCTCTCCTCCTTATGTACACCTCCTCTCTTAATGTACACCTCCTCTCTTAATGTACACCTCCTCTCTTAATGTACACCTCCTCTCTTTATGTACACCTCTTCTCTTTGCATACATCTTTTCTCTTCATGTACTGCTCTCTGCTTATATACACCTCTTCTCTTTATTCACACCCTTTCTCTTAATGTACACATCTCTCCTTTATATACACCTACTCGCCTTCTGAACCACCTCCACCGTGCCCTGGACCTCCTCTATGAGTGGGCAAAACTATCTAAGGAGGTGGACGGAAACGTATTAACGGCATCACTAGTGTGAAGCTGTTGTATTTTGTGACACAAAAGTGCTTAGCCTTGTTGTACTTTGAGTTTTGTGTTGGTGGGGGGGGGGCTGGATGCAATGGAGACTTAAAAGGGCCACACGACATGTGGTTTTCCCTTGTGGTAGAGCAGTCACTTAGCACCCCCTAAGCACTCCCCCCCCCTATCCCTGCCAACAGCCAACAACACCCGGCCATGAATCCTTATCAAATCCTCACTGGCTCCTATCAAAATGTCTGCTGAAATCACAAGTGGCCTCGGACACAGCAAACAGGAGGGTCTGCTTGCATAAGCCCGGTGTGGAGGTGGTGGACTCGGAGCATAAGAAAAAAAAAAAAATGAAATAAAAGATATGAAGCATGGAGCACACAAAACAGGCCACGGAGATTGTGGTCACATGCACACACACAGCCACGCTCGTGCACGTGAAGACTGGGCTGAGCGTTATGGTTACAGCTGACTGTTTTATCAGTTTGGGGAGGGGGGTTCTGGAATATATCTACCAACCTTGTCGTTTGCTTGAGGTGCCTGCTGGGAATTTCCACAGCCGGCAGTCTGCTCTACGGTCACAGATATGAGGGGAAAAGGGAAGTGGACTACTCTTGGTACAATGCAAGCTTATCAACTGCAAATCTCCCAACAAATGTTAAGCTCGGCAGTGAGACACACTGTGACTCAACTAATTTTGGCAATGCTATTCATCGGGCAATCAGTACTATCTCTTACTTTTATAAGCATTGTATGCCTTGACATTTAGTTATTAAAAGAGATTGAACATTTCTTTTGTAGGTTTATCATGGAGAGGCATCTACTTTAGAGAAGAGACAAAAAAAAGGTCTTGTAGTCAATGAAAAACCGGAGTAGGCCTACATCTTCTGCAAAATAAATGACTGAAGGGAAGATGTGTTTACAAAGCATCGTTGTTCTAATATCTTTTTAAACATCAGACTCGAGCGATACAACTTTACACATCTTATAAACAGGAAGGACTCGTCAAGCATGAATACCAGTCAAGCGCCAGACCAAAAGAAAAAAGCCTCCCAAACGAGCGCCCCAAGATGCATTATTGAGTTAAAAGGATAAATGAAAAAAAGATCCAATTGTAACCCCGTTATCTTCAGGCAAGATCAGCCAGGCGCGCTATCGGACGCCACATCTATGGAAAGAGAACTGAAAAGCCAGGGGAAATGCAACGGCGCTGTCTCAGACAGAAAACAAATAAAAAAGATCCAATTTTAATTCTTATCTAGGCTGAGATCGGATCGCTCTTTATCTATGTTCACATCGCTTTTTCAGAGAACAGTGACGTTTCCACAACAGAATTAAACAGGAAACCATGGCTTCAGTTAGGCTTGCAGTGGACATATTTCTTGCTGTCCTATCGTTAATGACTAGCCTAATAAAAGTTTATCCAAAATAACTGTTCACGTACCATCCTGGAAAGGCTTATCATGTTCATACAATTGAATGATCCAACCTCCCAATTTAAACTGATTGCAAAAATGTACGTTCTGATTATTTCCTTTTTAGCATGAAGTGCAATGTACACTATCAAATAAGCACTGTCCAATTAAATTATTAATAATGACCGGATCTAGTTAATATATTAACTTTACTTGGGTGCGCTTTAATGAAAAATGTAAATAGCCCTACAGACTTCAAGGGACGCCCAAAAACACATATGTAAATCGACATTTCACAATTGTAACTATGCAATAAATTATATCCTTACGTTTGATCTGCCGGGGTTTGCTCTGTTTTCTTCGGGACATGGTTATACTCGGTTCCGTAGCCCTCTAGATAGACGGAGCAGGCAGGCAGTCTTCTTCCCACGAGAAACTACTAACCTACTTGTACGCTACGTTTTGATCTCCGACCAGAGATATCCGCATGACCCGCCTGCACTTTGATATCTTTGACACGACAGCTACCTGTGGCTAAGTTTGTCACTTCTCGTGCCCTCTTTTTTTCCCAGATGTGGCTCCTTCTCGTTTCCTTCCACGCCGCCTTGGATTGGGTGCGTCTTCGATATGACCGTGATCGGGCGACCACAATTGCGTTTTCTGAATAACAAAGTGTTGCCGATTCAGAGGTCAGTGTATCACTGTTTTGGTTTTGCGTAGACTTGCTATCCCGGTCCGCCCCCTATTTCGGGCAGACAGTTTCAGTGGGGCGCAAGCGTTAGCCACAGTGAACTACGGTACTACCAGAGCCAGACAGCAGCAGCTCGCCTCGGACACGCCCCCTTGGGTGTGACGCTTTCAACGCACTCGTATCCCATTGGTTGTTTTTTCCATGCGACTCTATGAACATCAGTTAATGGTATGTTTTTAATGTAGGCCGTTTAAGTTTCACGTTTCCATATCTTTAGGTAAATATTGCTCGTCATAGACCGTGACGACGCAGGGTTTTTCTACTGCAATATTTCCGATTTTAAGGTTAGTCTTTCTTTCGTTGCCTTTACTTGCTCTTTTCATTTGCATCATATGTACACACTCAGATGTGCAAATAACAATGTAAGGCATTTGTTAATTGCTGCATGTTATTCACCTATGTTATAATAACAAGATATTACATGATTAGGCCTATGTGCATTTCCCATGCTCCGCCGCCATTACGTCACATGACAGGTGATTGAAGAATCAGCAAGCAGGCGAGACAGATGAGATTCAATCACGGTTTAACATGAAAAAGTGAGTCCTCACATTTATTTGGTTTAACCCGTGATAGGAGTATTTCAAATTTAAACATATTCAAAATCGTAACATTTTAACATTCTGAAATAGGTGCTTGATAAGTGCAACAAAGCATATGTGAACATGTAGCATGTTAAGCTGAACCTAGACATATCGTCCCATCTGTACATTGTAGAACAACCAATAGACTAAATCCCAGAACCGTCATGATCATTTATAATATAGTTTTATATATATATAACAGCAAATTCCAGCAGAAATAATAAAAAAAATTATATATATTGTATTCCATTCAGCAAAGAGCCCCTGGCCATTGTAAGTCCTCCCTGCCGGTCAGCAGGTGACGGACGGGTTGAGGAGGGGGCGACCATGCTGGTGTAGGGTCATGGCAGCAGCAGTTAGGCTTGGAGAGCTAGAATTGGGCAGAGCTGAGTGAGTGATAAAAACACAATCCCCAAATGGTTTAAACACTTCTACACCTAAACGTCTCCTATGTAGTATGGACAGAATAGTTCACTGTCTTTTGTCCAGGCCTGCATCAAAGAGGGGTTATTGTGGGGTTATTATTGGGGTTAATGTGGGGTCCACATTGCCTTGGATGAAGGTCTAGCGAGAGAGGTATTACAGAGGGTACGTCAGACCTCGGACATTGAGACCCTCAGAGAAGAGAGGCATTCTTTTCAGTTCAAACCGCTTAAGGACCGGATTTAACACCTATATAATTAAAACATACAATGAAACATTTTGTTGGTTCAAACATCATGCCTTTTTCCTCATTTAGTTTATTTGGTTTGTACCCCGAATGTGATATTGAATTAATTGCTGGACAAGTGAGACAACAATAACATTAGCTGGTCAGCATCTTTTTAGTATATTTTTGAATACCTGGCACAACTATCACGCATTATAACTTTTTATTCATCAATGTATGCTCATTATCCAGAAATGCTTCATAGGCCTACCTTTGTCGATTTTTTTTGATTGATGATTTCATTAAGATTTCAATTTCATCCTTTGTAATTAATTTGCCATTTTAACAAAACATTGGACATAGCCTACTCAAAGGTTATGCGTATTGTAATCTGGAAATCGTGAATAATTGCACACTTTTTTTCATGAAAAACAAATTATTTTGAATTAGTTGGATAAGGATTGTATCAATGAGAATTCTACTCGTGCTATGATAAAAAAAAACGTTTTTTATATATAATAGGCCTGCACCTTGCTAGTAATACCACCTTGTGGTATTGTCAATGAAAAGCGGATTAGCGTTCTCTTGAATTAAAGCCACCTTGTAGTGCCACCTTGTGGTATAATTTAACTCATACATGTTTTTTGTATGCGTCTCAAAATATATTTCAGATAAAGTGGAGGTTCAAATACAAAAACCCAAGTAGTTGAAATTGTTTGCAAGGATAAATGTAATTAGTTGTCTATGTTTCCGTACAAAAACGTGCCTTCAAAGATTACTAAACATAGCAGGGGTCATGCTACTCAGGCAGACAGAAATCTGTGTAAGAATTCTAGATAAATATTACATGAAGTCTTTAGACTTAATGGTTCACAAGCGCAGCTTATTAACTGTAAGGCAGTCAACTGCTTGGGGCCCCTGTCGAGCCCCTTAGAAGCATCTATGGCATTTACCACTTGTTTGACGAAAATGATCTGCCAGACTTTGACAAACGGTTCAAGACTTTGCTTTAGTCAAAACAATTGCTACATTTATGTGCAAAAAAATAAATTTGCACCATTGTTTCACCTGAACACGTCTGCAGTGGCAGATGAGATTTTGACAGTATAAGCTGATATTGAGCTTAAGTCCAGGGCTCATGGACAATTTGGGATCTTTCTCACAAAGGAAGAGTATCCAACCATGAGGAAATGTGCAACCCCTTTGACTGCATTATTTGGTTCTACTTAGTTATCCCAGTCAGCTTTTTCCAACATGATTATTAGTAAGTCCAAATACCTTTCCACACTGATGGTCATTTGGAAGCCTGCTTGAGAATAGCTTCCAGCAGCTACTGTCCGGACAATGCAACCCTGGCTGACTGCATTCAGTGCAAGTCATCAGAGTATGTACTCAGTATATATAAATCAATATATGTTTAGCATTATTCAATCTAGGGCAAGCATTTGCCCTAGCAAAGGCCAGAAAACAGCATTTGTAGTTTGTTTGCTGTTATATTAATGTTCAGAATATCATATGTAGCACCTTTAAGGGTTTTGATGAACACTGGAAGTGGAAGTGGGTTTAATTAACTAAGAAAACTATTCAAAAGTACTCAATTCATTCCACGTTTCAAGTTACACCTCAGTTATGTGTGTATTTTAGACTATGTTTATATCATTTTTTTTTTAAGTTGTATTGTTCTATAGTTGGATTAATATAGTGCTTACAAATTAATGTGAACACTTTTTCAGTGGGGTGCAATATTCACTGTATTGTCATTTGAGTACATAGCATGCATGGTTAAACACTGGCCTTAATACTGGTTTGGTCAGATTATTTATAACGTAATGGTGATGAACGTTGATTGGAGAGGCCCCCTGGGGTTTTTTGCCTAGGGCCCCAACAGACTCAAATTGCCACTGGATCCGATGCTTTCCGAGTTGTAGACAACATTTTAAAGAGATTTTATATTACACATAATTTCAGTAAAATAATAATAATAATATGGTAATATAAAAATAAATGCATTGGAACATTTGTTTGGGAGGATGAAATGGGCAATTGCTGGCAGGCCAGATGTGGCCAGTGGACTGCTAGTTTATAACCTCTGTACTGTCTTGGACCATGGTATTTTCCTCAATAAACCATAATTATCCATAACCATAACAATTGTTTCTGGTAACAATTACTCAACGACAGTTTCACATATGAGCTATATCAGTGCCGGCCAAATATATAATATATATGTAATATAAATATATTTCACCAAAAATTATGGCTATCTGGAGGGATATTTCACAGATATTAACAGTCATGGAGGCCCTCTGGTGGCCAAGGAGGCTTTAAACAGTCACATACTCCAGCCCTGATCTATATGCTTGAAAACCTGTTTAGGAACAACTGCAATTGGTGAAATGAATGAGATTTTCAAACTTCATCAACTTTAGTAGCCAGAGCCTTTAAATGTTAATAAGAACCGCATGACAACGTTTTTGAATGGTCAAAAATGTCCTCAGCATGAATAACTCAAAACTCATTTTCACTACGCTATCTATGTGTGTTACAGTTCTGTTAAACAAACAATACAATTTCATAATTTCCAAGAAGAAGGTGAACAGTGTGTTTAACGTGGTTGGTGAGTGGCCAAAGCCCCCATGGCCAACACAAGTTTGTGTGTGGGGGATGAGTAGGTCAAAGTGCACCTTGATTGGCTGGTCAGAGTCCTACTGGTGGAGGTTAAATCAATGAATTGTCTTCCAATCTTTGCTTGAGTTGTTGGTTGTGCTTGTGACAAAATTGCCCTTATTGTTTTTAAAGTAGTTCTTGTTTTTGTGGAGCAGATAGAGAATGTGTTATTGTGGTAAACATGCGAGTGATACATGATACATGATATTTTGTGTACTGCGTATATTGATCCTATCGTCAGCATTGGTCACTAGAACCTTGGTGTGTTCAATTTCAATTTCAGTCTGTGTGTGTGTGTGTGTGTGTGTGCTTGTGTGTGCGTGTGTGTGTGTGTGTGTGTGTGTGTGTGTGTGTGTGTGTGTGTGTGTGAGTGTGTGTGTGTCTGTGCAAGGGCCCCTGTGTGTGTGTGTGCATGTGTTTGTGTTTGTGTGTGTGTGTGTGCGTGGTAAAAGGGGTGGAGCCTCAAGGGACAGAGGGGGATAGAGAGCAGATAGAGTCTTCAACCCATACTCCTCTGTGTCTCAGCTAGAAGCCAGGATGTGTACAGTGCTGTCAACTGTTTACCTGCTTAGCACCTTTACACTTCTGGCGCTGGGTGCACCAGGTAAGAATAAATCATTTCAAGACATACTGTAGATCTAAATATCTATATCAATATTAATATAATTTTCTTTATCTATAAATATAGTGGAAGATTCAGAACGACAGCCATTGTTTTGAGAAATAGGGTGGTCTTATTGAAATTGCCATTTCAACTGGGGAGGCCAGGCTGGGGGTAGGTGGTCTATAACAGGGCCCATAATACAATGCTAAATACCATTCAACAATGTGGTCCTCTGGCTTTCTGGAGGACTGGGGTACTTTTTTTGTGTCTTTTTAAAAATTGTTTTGCTGATTGGAACATGAATGCAGTAAATAGTTTGGATTTGAGGTGAATCCTTATCTCAATACAACCATCCAACACAGATGGGATCCATCCAAGGACTGATGAGAAAATGTAATGGTCAAACTACAAGGTTAAGATTAAGATTAAGATTAAAACCATCTCCATTTGAAGTCAAACAAAAAATAGATATGAAGACAGTTTGCTTCCACCTTTTTGCAGAACTTTAATTACCAAATAATTTCAGAAAGCACATTATTCGAAAGAAAAAAAAATAGATTAACCACCAGAGTTGAAGATGTGCTGGTGAACCTTGGTGTTCCGTCATACTGTGGTCTTGGTATCATCATTTGCCAGAAAAGATCTCGAGCGCCACATTGGGGGGGCCACAGTGGGCACAGCCCCCCTGGTATAACTGCCACGGATGATTGCAGGTTTGTCTACATGTGCAAACCATTTTAGGATCGGCCTCCCCATCTTGATCAAAATAAATCGATTTCCAGATACATTCACTAGTGAAAATAATGGAGGAATTGGTTGTACAATACAACAGAGGCTGATTGTATGTTTTTTTCATTATTTCCTTTTTTTTGTCTTCTCATTCTCCTTTGCACAACTTGATTGGGGAAAAGTGAGCAAACTGGCAAACTATTCTGCCATCAATAATTACTTCCTCACCCCAGCCAAACTATAGTCATTCTTAATAGGAGGTAGTTGAGCGACAGATGATGTCATGCTCATGTACAAAAAAATAGCCCAAAGTACACGCATGACTACATGTACGTAACAGTAGGTCCTCGTTATTAGTGTTCGTGTTAGTGTTCTTCCTCCCCCAATCAGTTCCCTCATCAAGCTCTCACAGTCTAACAGTAGCACTGTGTTGTTTTCCCAGCAGAGTCAGGGGGACCTTTGGTGTCCTTGAAAAATGGCAAAGTCCGGGGTGGTTACGTGTCCGTGAAGGGCACAGAGGCAAGAGCGCAGCAGTACCTGGGAATCCCCTTTGCCCGACCTCCAGTGGGGCCCCTGCGCCTGGCTAACCCCCAGCCGGCGGAGGCCTGGGAGGGGGAGAGGGACGGCACACGGCAGCCTCCAATGTGAGTGGGCTGCAGCATGATGAACAGACCGGGATCTAGGTCGCTGGCTCTGTTGTTAAGAATGTCCGGACCACCCAGTTCTCTCGCTCTCTGTTCCGCTGCCCTCTCCTTCTTCTTTCACTCCATCAGTCTGTATTTCTCTCTAGGTCACCCAAGGCCATTCCCTATTCTGTTTCTCTTCTCTGGTTTTTCTTGTTAATGTTTTCCTTTCCTATCTGTCCGTCTTGGTTCTCATTCTCAACTAAACATCCGCCTGTTAAGCCCTTTAAAGTGTAACTGCATAAAGAGAATACAAATATTATTGGCATGTTATATTTATCTCTCTCTCTTTCTCTCTCTCTGCCTAAAATCTAGGTGTATTCAGGACCCAGCCTTTGTTTCTATGGTGTCTCAGATTATGTCCATGAAGGTCACATCACCAGAGGTATCAGAAGACTGTCTCTATCTGAACGTCTACACTCCGACCGGCGCAGTAGCGGGGGACAAGCTGCCTGTAAGTCAGTCCTTCTACAGACTGAAAGGCTAGATCACAAAAATACAATGACCTCTGTTATTTGGTTGCTCTGAAATTGATTGTGTAGATCTGAATCTCTCCCACTGTCTTCCTGTCTAAAATGATAACTGAGAAAAAAGAACAGAAAGAGACTCTTGTGTTTCGATGTCGTTGCCAAGGTGATGTTGTGGATCCATGGCGGGGGCTTGACCATCGGGGCGGCCTCTCAGGGCGACGGCTCTCCATTGGCAGTCTATGAAAACATGGTGGTGGTCTTGATCCAATATCGCCTGGGAATTCTCGGGTTCCTGAGGTACTGAAAAAATGTGCTCAACAAAAGTTGTTGTTTTGGGATGCTTGTCACGTTATGACCTCATTATGTGTGTGTATGTGTTTGTGTGTGTGTGTTCTTGAAGACAAGTGAGAGAGAAAGGGGGGGGGTAGAGAGAGAGAATCAATGGTGTATCTCATCATGTTTCTGTTGTGTGTTTGTGAAGACAAAGACATAGAGAGAGAGAGAGAAAGAAAGCGAGAGAGAGGAAGGGGGGGTAGAGAGAGAGAATGGATGGTGTATCTCAACATGTTGCTGTTGTTCCCTCTTCTTTAAAGCACTGGAGATGAGCATGCCTGGGGTAACTGGGGGTTCTTAGACCAGATTGAAGCCCTGAAGTGGGTGCAGGAGAACATTGAGGCCTTTGGGGGAGACCCTCACTCAGTCACCATCGCTGGGGTGTCAGCAGGAGGCATCAGTGCATCCATCCTGGTAATATCACCCTTGAAATTACCCTTACCCTTTACATGGCCAACTTGTTTTAACGTGTGTGCTGTCTAAATGCTGAAAGCTTGTTAGACACCAGGGTCCTTCCCACAACGTCTCTGGTTGTCCTTTCCCAGGTTGAAGTCTATATTAGATTGGAGTTTATTATTATTAATTTCTAACAGCACTGGAGCATGCACTTACAAGTGAGTCCCCATTTAGTCTGTTTCGGATTGTAGTTTTTAAATTATTATTATTTACTCACATCACTGTTACTCACATCACTGTAAACATTTTGGAGCGTAGGACCATGAATTTGTGCGAGACCTCAAATTCATGGTCAATAAAGTCACTATTTAGGTTAAGGATGTAAATTATGTTTCCACTGGTTGGGAGTTGAACAGTATAGCCACAATCTAAAGTGATTTGATTGGTCTAGCGAAATTGACTTTAGACCCATCAGAGAAGTCCAGGGTTATAGCTCCACCTAACCGATCTCTGAGACATGAACAATACTCTCTATCAAGCCGGCAAAACATTGAATTGGTCCCTGAGTTTAATGAGGGATTGGTTTCTGTTACCAATTTAGTCAGTCACAATGTGGCCACTAAATAAAGAGGGTAAATGTTGTCTATGTAACTGTTATCAGTTGAATCATGCTCTACTCAGGATATTTACGTGATTCAATATATGGATACGTGTGCCTTATTTCCAACAGACCCTTTCACCCCTATCCAATGGACTATTTCATAAGGCAGTGTTCCAGAGTGGAGTAGCCACACTGGGAAAATATACTTCAAATCAGCCTATGGAACAAACCAAGGTATTGTATACATTTTTTTATAAAATCAATATATTCTCTATATATTTTTGACATGTAAATCCTTCTGAAGTATAATCCCATGTATACAATGATCAAACAATTACCAGAGAATTGCAATTGGAGTAATATTTCTTCTTCTTCTTTATATTTATATTTTAAAATAATAATTTATTTTGTAATATGTAAATAATCCAGGAAGTTTATAACCAGCTTGGTGTATGTGTCTGTCACAGATTGTGGCTAACCTGACCGGCTGTGACTACCCTGACACAGAGCAGTTGGTCAGCTGTTTCAGAGGAAAAAGTCAAGAGGAGCTAATTGAGGCTACCAAAAAGGTACAGTTACACAATTAGAGTACCGACAGACACTCGCAACTACATTGCAAGCAGGCATGTAACATCCTAGTCCGCTGTCCCTCGTTGTGGTCTTCATCAAGTTCATAATGGCCTCGCCTGTGTTCAGATGAAGGTGTATCTCGGAGGAACAGTGGACGGTTTGTTTTTGACTGATGTTGCTGAAGAGCTGCTGAAAAAGAAGGAGATGATGAAGATTCCTGTGATGTTGGGATTGACCAATCATGAGTTTGGATGGATCCTGCCTAATGTGAATACCTCCAAGTGGAGAACCCCATGGCACACATCTCTAAATAGTCTCAGTTGATCTGCGAAGTTGTCAATTTTGTTTGTTTGTTACCCTGTTAACCCTTTTTTTTTATTATTATTTTGTCGTTCACCACTCTAGACTTTTGCCCCTCCTGGCTGGCAAAATGGAATGAGCAGAGAGAGGGTGCTGGCTGTGATGAACCTTTTCAATCCACCAGGGGTCAGTCACACAATAGTTTACGGGAACTACGCAATTACACAATTATATACTGAGTCGCGTTTCACAATTAATTGCATCTCAATTTAAATCTGGGAATTTGACCAAAGCAATTAGCTAATCATGAAAAGTTGCAATTATATATCAAAATAATAATATAATGGAATAATAATTAATTAATTTATGGAATATTAATTGAATTGATATTCTTAAAATCGCAATGGATAATCTCAATCACAATATCGGGCAAAATAATCGCAATCAAAAAGAAATTCATAATCGTGCAGGACTGGATCCCCAATATGACAACACATATTAGCTGCAATTTAAATGCTAGAATGAGATTGAAATTGTAGTAATTTAATTAACTTGGAGTTCAGTCGGGAGGAGATTATTAGTTGTAGGAATGGAATCCACATTATACAACATTTCCTGAAAACTCACAATAAGCCACGAATCGGTTATTTGCCTGCCAGCCAACTGTTTCCAAGCGTTTCATATTTCTGGAGAGCCATTTACCAAACAAGCCTCCATTATTCGCTTCCCTTCCAGGCAGCATTTGCCAATTCCCTGATCGCAGATGAATACCTGAAAGGTGCCCAAACCCCTGAGGACATCCGAGACGGCTTCACCGAGATCCTCGGGGACTTGTTGATGACAATCCCTGTCATCAGTGTAGCTGGATACCACAGAGGTCACTCTCACAAGTCCGGACAGCCCTGAACCGCACACAGAAAGCACCAGAAAGAACAAGAGGGCCATAGTGTTGAGCTGTTCTCTGGCTTTGTGTTCCTCAGATGCCGGCGTTCCAGTGTACTTGTATGAGTTTATCCACCGTCCGGAGGTGCACAACCTGACCAGGCCCAGCTTTGTGAAGGCCGACCATGCGGATGAGGTGGGATTCATGTTTGGTGGATGCTTCTGGAACGGACATATAAAGATCACAGGTCTGTTTGCTATAGACTCAGTGAATAAATGATATAAGATGTGTACGATTCTCTTGTTCGCTGTTCATTTAGGTATACAGCATTTGCAGCATCTAGATCTATATTAACATGTGGAAATATATTTTCTATGGAACTACAATTTCATATATATAATGTAAAAAATCCTTGTTTACAGGCACAATCACCACAGAGGAGGACATGCTTTGTAGGACCATGATGTCCTATTGGGGTAACTTTGCCCGCACTGGGTAGGTGGAACTTTTTGAACATTGATGAATGCATATCCACTGCAAGTGGACTTCTTCCTGTACAAAACATAATAGATTCCAATTCATAGTATTTTATTGTTATGTTTGTTCATGTATTGATTGTGGATTATTGATTAAATGCCATGCTGTCATGCTCACCATTTGAGTTTCCTTTGGGCAGCTCATATATTTAATACACAGCGCATAGATAATAATAACATTCTATTCACTTTTGTTCAACCTCAGCTCTCCTAATGGTCCTGGGCTGGTGCAGTGGCCTCAGTATGACAACCTGAAACAAGAATACATGGAGCTGGGCCTAAAGCAGACTGTGAAAGAAAAATTGAAGTTGGAGAAGATGAACTTTGCTAGGGTCACTCTGCCTCAGAAGATGCAAGACATAGCAAAAGCAGCAGCAGCAGCAGCAGCAGCCGGCACAGGAAACTAATCACTGGTGCTTTAGAAGTAAGCTAGCATAACAGACCTTGAAATTCTGGTTCATGTATTCTCTGTCATACATTTCTAGACATTTTGCATATTTTCAGTTGAAAAGTTGTTGCAATTAGTCACTCTGGAATGGAGTGCTTTCTAGGGTCAACTCCTAGAAATGCTTCATACTTCTTCCATCTTCCACAACTGCACAGTATATAATTTAACAGGTCAACGCAAAATCTTCTTTTTGACGGTTTGAAGAAAAGAAATGTAGAAGAACAAGAGATGGTGGATTTTAATTCACATGCTTCCGAAAAGTAGTCCACTACACCATTTACTACACTACTACTACTATTCTACTCAGTATGTTTGAATGTTTTAACTAATTGACAACTAAAAAACACGTATATTATATATAAATATCATATGATGTAATATGATAATATATTGTAATATTTTATTCTAATATTATATCATATTATATCTTCTATCATGTATTTGTATCGTATCATATCGCGCTCAGTTGTCAAACGATTTCTCATTGGAAGACGTTCTACGGCGTCATCGGGTTCCCCAACGTCACATTTTCTTTGATCTGAACATGCGCACATCTGCGTACTTGAGCTAAACGTCGCACACAGGAGGGTTCTTCCGACCACCAGACCACATCTTCACCGCTGCCTGGTACGCTTGAGTAGGTAGAGATGTCATTATTATTTCTAAATGTCTTTAACTAGCATAAGCTCTTTTAACGCCAACCACGGGGACATTATTCCTTAAGTTCACGGCAGCATACTATTTTCGCTGCGCGTTCTCCTTATGTTTCGCATTCATAATAGTCGGGATCAATGATTAGTCGTCAATCGTTATCAGTTGCTCCAAGTTCACTGGTTTCGTGATAGGCATTTTTGAGATGATCCGGGGTCCGATAGGCGTTTAAATGTAAAGCGCTGACACACCGTGCATTATGTTACAGGATACGTCAGCCTATTGTTGTTTGTTTAGTGGTGTTTGCTGCTGCTGTAGCATGCAGGAGGGCTTCATGAAGACCGCTGCTATATGTGGCTGTTCATCCTGATGAGGAATCATTGGGCAGCTGTCAAGTGCGTAGAGCAGCCATGTGTGTTGTCACCATTACATTCATGTATGTACTCCAGTATAAAAAGTTATTGTTGATTAGCAAGGTCTCCTATTGTCATCCTTTATGCCCCATGCATGCTTTATTTCCTATCTAGATCGTAGTCTGCATAAAAACATTCATGGGCAACCGGACAATCCAGTGCAGGCAATGCCCTGTGGTTGATTACTTTTTAAAGAAACTGTGTGTGTGTGTGTGTGTGTGTGTGTGTGTGTGTGTGTGTGTGTGTGTGTGTGTGTGTGTGTGTGTGTGTG